>JABYQR010000599.1:0-17183 GCA_022592445.1 Cytidiella melzeri | reverse complement strand
TTCATAGATTTGCAAGCGGAGGTATTGCTCCAGAGCCAAATGACCTCTCCTTACGGGTTCTGATGAAAAATAATGTGATAAGAAGCGTGAGTTCCAACACAACGCAACACAACAAAGCGCAACAGCTCACCGGTGCACCCAGAGGTACAACTATTGCCACGACAGCCAGAATCCTAATCTTCGTCCAAACGAACCAAAATTCTAAGTATACGTCCCTAACAACCAGAGATCACTGTGAGCGAATATGTACCACATGAGGAGGGAGAGGAGTGTGGTGTGGAACACGAAGGTGAGAAGAGCGGGGACGTATCTGTGATGAAGACAAGTGACACGGCGGATAGGTATGTCTACGCGAGGGACGATAAGCATACCGGAGTTTATGGCAAGTCACAACCCATTTGAGGCACGTAGGTAAGTCTGGACTATCCCAGAGCGTAGCCACATCTCACCGTTGCGCGGTACAGGATGTATACTAAGGCCCGTCCAAGCAGCGGACACGACGATGCATGCGATCGGGTCTTGCCTTCGTATGAGATGTCCTATGCCCTTGAACCAAAAATTGGAAAGTTTAAGGGAGCCCGGTCAACATATTGTCAACTTTCCCGTGCACTGACGAGTGCTGAAGAGATCAGTAAGAGGATGGAGATTGTGGATGCGTACAGCGGGAGCTCAAGCATTTGCCAGTGCGACCAGATCCTGCCAGAGTGAAGTTGTCAGTCAGCGGGTCAATAGATTTCAAGACTTGGGATACTACTCACGACTTCAACGCATCCTCAACGTCAGCGCCGAGTACAGAACTGTGCTCTCGGACATAGAACGGAGCCTGACCTTGCATACTCAGTAGATAGGGTTCATCTCTGCCTGGATGCCTATGAGCAAAGAAGGATAAGGAAGAGGAGACTTGGATGGAGGAGTGAGAGTGGGCTGCGATGTCGCCGCCTAATTGGGCTACTATAAAGCTGGGAATGAGGAGCTAAAGCCTGCCAACGCGATGTTAACACGACACGTATAGGAACAATAGGAAGTGAACCCCACTGGTATTTAAGGGCGGCCCAGTAGATAGACAGAGTAGCAAAATCGTTGTGTCCCAAGGAGCAACCAGTAGAGGACAATCTTTTGGTGGGGTGAAATGGACGTGACCGTTGGTCTTTGGTAGACAAGACCCTGTAGCTTGACTAGACGAGACGCGTTCGAGATCAGACAGCCGATACACTCACCTTGTGCAGTCGGAATGGTCCTCAGCTCGACAGGTACCTCTTGTTCCCATCCTATGCCATGCTACGACGGCTTAACGTCGTTGGCAGTGGCGGCGGAAAGGTCGTCGCCGGCGTCGTACATGATGTTGGGCTGCGTTTACCAAGAGGGCGGAGTCTTCTCCAGGTGCACAGAAAGCGAGCGAGTGGATGGACGATGGTGAAGAAGTCGAGACAACACCGGGACTCGACACGAGGCACTACGCACGCTGCGGCTTTGGTGAGTCACAATCACGACAAGCGACAGCTGGATGTGGCGAGTGGAGCCTTGAACTGGTTTTCTCAGCTGCCTTGTGGATGAGATATATAACGCTGTGTATAAGAGAGTCGGGAGTCGGTGATGCGCCGTAGTAATGTGTACTTACCCGGCAATATGTAACAACCGCGTATGCGTATACCTGTACAAATGGCAGTTCCGGGCCGAGCGCTGGCGCTCAGTGTCATGATGCTGTCTTGTTTTCTTCTCGCTAGTGGTTATAGTAGTCATGGACCTGTGAAGGCACTCGACTCTTGCACGCCTTTCATCCTTTCCCAATCCGTATTTGCAAAGTAAAGTCGGGGTTCCGAGAGGAAGTGTAGTATGGAGGCAGAGATCCTGTACACTACCGAGACCCACTGCATCCAAAGATCTTTCCTAGCGCTTATAGTGGGAACTTGGTTTTTCGGTGAGTCTACCCTCTATATGTACAGTAATATGGTTGCGCTGAAGTTCAAACATGTTTTTCAAAGCAATATACACTGTGCTGGCCTACAAAGCTACCACTATTCTGAGGGACGCATCTTCCTTTTTCCAAAGCAACTCAAACTAAATACCGACAGGGCAAAACAAACCTCCCGCTGTTGGTGCGGCATTCTGTTGCGCCTCACCCTCATGATATCGACGGTGCTTTTGATGTACGCGCTAGACGTTGCATTATGGGCCATGGATATCAAGAACGTGTTGATGGTGGTGGAGATTAGGCACGCGGCGTGCACATTAACAGGAGAGATCATACCTATAAATAAGCGAGTCGATGCAGCTCAAGAGGAGGATGAATGGCTGAGGCTCACCGTCATCCGAGACGTAACATATTCATATATGGTGAGCAAAGTCTTCACGCTCTGCCGCGCAGAGGATATGTCATTTGAATTCAGCTGATATTGTTCCTCAATGACCATGGCCACACTGCCTTCGACAACAGATTTTACTAGGCAACTTCATTATTATCTCTCGAGTCTTTGCTTTTTGGTTGAAGGGCGCAGGGGATAGATGCATTCTCATCTTCCCCTGCTTGCTATATGCAGCCTCGGTTGGTACGTCACGCCAATATATCTAACTGCCATTCGGCTGATTTCTGGTGCTCATGGTTCCCCAAACGACCTCCCGAACCATCATTCATCCGTCTGAATATTCAGTGACCACAGTCATGATGACGTACTGTGCTGTTCAGTCCGGAGCTGAAACTCCGCTGTTCATTCACCCACCGTTTTGCGCACGGATTTGTACAACTTCTCATTGCATGCAACTGGACATAGTGGTGATAGCGACAGGTCTGATTGGCATCAAGGGTTGGTGAGTCTATGCTTACTCTTACTTCGATCCTCCTGCTTCTGTTTTGCCCTTGAGCGGTTTGGAAATTTGGGCTAGTTCCTGAATCAGCCTTCATCCCATAGCGCGTTGCTGACTACGTCGTGTCCTTGTCTTTTCTTTATCCTCTAGGCAATATCGTTTGGAGATGAGGTCCGTTGTGGGCTGCCAAATTCCCCGCTCACCGGTGAGCAGAGCAACGACAATTGTTGTTGGCACAGGATTAGTATATGTGGTCTACTCCGTGAGTATCTCTCACAGTGACGTTAGTTCTGGGTTATGCTTACCAGGTATTCTCCCAACGCTCTCGGACTGTGGGAATAACCCTGGAGCTTTACTCCCTTCATCAAAGTGGTCCCGCAACACTCGATAGCGGCTTTGCTATGCAATTATATCAATTCACTACCAGTTCCATTGCGGTGCGCTACATTCAAATCAACTTTCACCTAAGACATCTGACATGGTGCTTGACAGGGTCTATATCCTGCAGCAGTAGTTGTTCTGGTGCACGCACAATGCTCCGCTCATTACTGGCATAGTGATACGCGACTGTCCAACCTACATTTTCGGAGGAACAGTAGCCTGCCGCGCTCTCCCAGTCCTGAAAGACTTGCCTCTGAAGCTACTGAGTGGAATGGGGATGAATACAATGTCTTCCACGGAGGAAACAGGTATGGAGAGGGTATTGGTCTCAGCTTGCCAAGGATTTCTGCCGCAGGCGCAATGTCAGTATTAGCAGATATTCCGCAGGCCGTTCTGAGGCCCGATTTCCTTGGATCAGAGACATTCCCATCTCTAAGGCAAAGTTAGAGGTCTGACTTTAGATGGTCGGATATTAGGCCTAGCGTAGAATGTAGGATGCGTATTGATGAGGGGGATGGCGGTAGACTCGGATCTCGAGTGTTTGTTGACTGTTGGTTATTTTATGAAGCCTGTTTGGCAACTTGTTTAACAGTTTGAACTGAGAGAACTTCTTACACAATTTCATGCGTCAAGACCATATGTAATAATGTATCATGCGAGTTTGAAGGCATTGAAATCTTGAACGTGTTCCAAGTCCGAGCGCAATATTTAGGCGCCAGCTTGGTTCCAGCTTGGTTTCAACTTGGTTTCAACTTGGTTTCACTGATCCGACGGGGCGTCTGAACCAGATCTCACGCGTCATGCCGTGACAGATGTCAATGTGACAGCTCATAGCTGTTAGAATGTCCGGCCATTCGAATTCCCTCCTCCCTCAACAACGATGACTCTCCCTCCTTCTTCAACAACATCGACTTCCATGCTCTGCTCCCGCAACGACGAAATCATTGTTCTTCCAGATCTAGATGTAGTGCATGGATGCACGATGCACGGATCCGAAGGAGCAACGCATGCGCGTGCACTTTGCGCGGGATCAGCATGCTTCGGATTATTACGATTCCTGAAGAATGAAGAAGAATCGTTCCAGTTCGCGCCAGCGCATTGATGCTTTTTCAGATGTGACCTTTTTGTCCCCCAAACTGTGGGAATTTGATGGGGTAATACATGCGGTAATAAATTTTGTAACAGTGTGGTGTAATGATTTGATGGTGTTTCATTTGCTTTGTTATTCACTCTACAAATGCGTGTGATGAGCTGAATCTCCCATCAAAAATCTGTTTTTGTTTTTTGTATTGAACACATGTACATGAATAGACACAAATTTTACATCATCAGATAGTCCTGCCCTTCAGCAACACACAGACATAAAAATCTTCTTGGTTGAACCCAACGTTGGGGATATACAGTCAATGTACTGATAAAAGTTGCTCAGACTCCGTTTGGAACCCCGCTGATCTTTTTCTTGCAGGTTATCACATGATTTTTGGCTATCTGGTTTGTACCTATCACATAGTTTTCAAGTGGCTGCCGCCGCATCGGGCCGATTTCCCCTCTCTCTGATAGCAAACCTTATAATAGTCAGTAGGTAACGCCCTACCCCACAGATAAACCTGATTTAGAGAATTTGGACCTTCCAAATGTTCCAACCCTGTGAAATGTGCATTTGTCAACTACTCTGCAATTTCAAGTACACTTGGTTGGCTTGCAGGCTATCTTCTTGTGTTGCATGCATGTTAGAGTCCCGTGTATGACAATTTAATGTATGACATCGGTAAATGATAGGAAACTACGCTACAACAAACCATATGTGTAGTCACTTGTGAAACGGGTTTGCATAGAACGTCTCGCACTCTTCGAGTACGTTATCAGGTGTCCATTGACGAGGTGCGGTGCCAGAGCTGAACTGAGGGAAGAGCTGAATGCTACACCTGATCTTGTTCACTGGAATGGCTTCGGCAACTCGATAGTTGGTGTCTGCGTCCCAGATGTAACATCGCTTCAGCTTGTACAGGGATGTCAGCACCGAGTTGCACTTTGTGGCGCATAAGGACATTCACTGTCGGAAGTGAATCCAGTTCAAATCAGCGCCAAAACCATTACAAAATCGTAGGGTATTCCTACAATAACAATCGGAAATACCGCTGATTCCATTTCCACTTGAACCCACTGATTTCGATCATTTTTCCACTAGTATTCACCGTGTTTTCCACTGATATTTTGTAGCATTTCTGCACAATTCACGGGCATTGGAAGCTGTATTGATGCTGCAAAAATCACTGGTACTCCCACTGAAAACCGTAGGGGTTTCCAAGCTCATGCAGTAGTAAATCCAGTCATTACAAACATCAATTCCAGCTCTTCCCGTCGGTAGTACCACTCAATAATCAATGGAAACTCCGTCTATTTTCACTGGTAGAACCACTGCATGCATCACAGGTTTTACCACTGATTATACCTGGCATATCCACTGATCTCATAAAATCAAATCCTACGCACACCGTGGCACTGTATTGATTACTACAGTAGCTGTCGATGTACAGGGCGGATACTAAATAAATGACATGCTATACAAAGTCCCATTGGAGAGGTACCTGCGGCAACCAAAGCGATAGAGCCTGGCAAGCTCTTGAACAATCCTGTCTCATCAGTATGCAGAGCTACACCTTTGGACAAGCTGCTGGTGACTCTATCAGCAATGACAGCGGCCGTTTCAACTGAAACAAATCACTTGAATATGCTACCTTCAGTCCTGTAAGTGTTGACAACCAAAGCCACTACGTGTAAGGTGGTGAACAGAGTGACCAACGTGGGGCTTGGACATCACTAGAAAACAAGACATCAGGTCACAGCCGACAAGAAAAATGAGAGAAATACACTCAAAGCCCAGCATGAGATGCCAATCGAGCAGCAGCCGCATCAGCGAGAATTGCGATCCGTTGCTTCATATGAGGGAGACATATCGAAGGATAAGACGGATGCTGTCTTATGCGTCAGCAGATGACGACGAAAGGATCTACGCAGCACAACCTACGCTAGTGTTAAGAGTAGTCAACGCGCGCTGAAGCCACCACAGCGTAGACTTGACGCATCATCCGACGGAGGTGTTTTACCGGTAATCGATACAACTGTCAGTACAGAGTATATTCATCATAGCGGTGAACTTACGCAATGGACGAGGGTAAGGGCCACAGTCGTAAATGTGCGTAATGGTGCAGAAGGGATATCCGGAATCGATGCATGTGATCACGCCTCTTGTGCTTTGCGGTTGTGATGACCCTGCGGTTCTCCTGTATTCCGGTTCGACTATGCAACTTACCGACTCGTTGATTGTAATTGTTCCTTCTTGACTCCCGCACCCTGGATCAAAATCAGAACTTGGGGGGTTGGCTTCGAGTGATAAAGAGCGGCATTGCCACTTAGCAGAGCAGGTGCAATCCCAACAACCGTGCCTCAGAGGGCGAACACATCCGAGTTGACTAGAACATTGACAGCGGGGTGGCCCGTTTCATCGGGTCGAAGGTGGCTCAGGGTAATCTTCTCCTGCCTGGAGAGATCAGCAGCCTGTTCGTTGGCTCGAACGTCTTCGAATCGTTGTTATAGACGCAAAGCGCTTCAGTCAGGCCAGTATTTAGCGTAATATGAGCCGCGAGAACGTACGTTGCTTGTCCAACTCATTGCCCAGCATCCTCCCAATGCGACTGTGAAGAGTCTCCTCCACCTTCTTGATCTCCTGGGTCAACACGACCGCCAATGGAGACTCAGAGCCGCTAGCCTATGGCGCCTTACCCTTTCCGTCCTTATCGCGCCCACTGCCAATGTCCTCGTTGTTCGTGTTGCTGTTCTTCCAAGCCCCGTTCTTCCCCTTCGGACCTCTACCCTTAAGCTCGAGAGCCCGACTCTCCTCGCGAGGATCGACAGCTTCAATACTCTCCTCGGGAAGGTGTCTTTGCTCTGACAGGGGCAGCCTGCACAGGAGCTGGCGGAGGAAGGGTGTGAGGGACAGGCGAACTGTAGTACTGCTGCTGCTGCCGCGTATTCTTCGGCTCAGTTTGAAGACCAGGCTGGATGTACAACAGGAACTTTTCAAGCGTACTGGCAAGGGCGAACGTGAACCACTCCTTGCAAATAAGAATCTGATCGACTCCGCTCGAGTGAACTGCAAAGGCGACAAGCGCGAGCTCGCCAGGAGGGACCTTGGCGGCGACACAAGCTGCCTGAGCTTCGACACCGTGAGGATCGGCATGTGCGGTCAGAATGACGAAGTAAATTGTAGGCTTGGGTCCGGCGAATTTGACGACCTGGTCAAAGTACGGTCCGCGGGCTTCCTCGCCTCCCGGAGATGGTGTGGAGGTGTCGAAGTTGAGTCTGAAAGCAATCATACTTTCACGCCGGTTATTGGCAATCCAGAGAGTCTGAATCGACCTGACACATTACTTACAGAGGGCACAGAAAACAGCTGTCCGACTCGCAGCAGCTCAGGCTGTGGGATAGGCTCGCCACTGAACACTTGAAGGGCATCCGAGATGTTGACGAGATACACGTTCGTCTCAGACGCAACCGCGACGTAGTCTGGCTCACGAGGATGCCACTTGACGGCGTGCAAAGGATCGAGGTCATTCGCGGGAAGAACACACAATACAATCTTGCCTCTGATAAGTATATTTAGCGAAGTAGAAAAGATATCACAAGTGATACTCACGCGACGTCGTCCCTGATAACTTTGGGGAGCTCACCGACAACGAGACCTCCATCGGAAGTCACACCCGCCAATCTGTTCCCGTGAACGGACATATCGCTCACGGTGACAGAGGTTGGGAATAGCGGTGGCAGCTGGAGTAGGGTACAATTACCGCTCGATCGCGAGCTAACCCTGACACGACCTAAAAGTCCCGTTGTAGCATGTCACAACTCAGATCGGTATAGCTTGCTTACCGCTGATTGTTGTCCTTCGGTCCCGACTGGTAGTTACACATACCAGCGGGTCCTATCGGCGACTTCGCAGACCGTCGCTGCTGACGAGCCTGCACGACTGGCTTGGGAGGCAACGCGCGAGGCGAAGACGTGCCCTGCTGAGTGGGCTGTGGTGGCAGCGGTCGCGACCTAGTTGGTTGGGCGATCAGAGTAAGGTCCTCCTGAGGAGCATAAGGGTCAAACTGAGCGGTCACAGACTGCGCGGGAGGCGGAAGGGACCCTTGTCCCCTTGTGAGCTGATCCATGAGGTTATCAACGGATTTGCGCTTAGGATCCATCGACACCGCAGTCCACGATGATACTTCGTCGGATGTACTAGGAGCGCTGGAAGGCTGAGTAGGTACTGGCTTCCTCTTCTGTTGCTGGGTAGCTGGAGGATTTGAAAGGGCATCGAATGGAGAAGTGAATTCGAATATCGACCTTCCTCCTGGCGACGGTGGACGCTGCTGCTAAGGAGTCTCGCTCGCAGGAGTGGGGTCAAGAGAGATGAAAGAACTATCGCCGTAGAAATTGGTCGATCCCTGGGACTGAGGGTCAATGTGAGAGGTAAGATAAGTCGGAGATGGTCTTCCTGAGCCTACGGAGCCGACATCTGCTGGGCGTATTGCATGCAATGCGCATATAGGGAGTACTCACCCAGACATGAGCTGCTCAAGTAGAAACTTCCCCTGCGACTCGCTCGAAGATGCTGGCGGTAATCTTGGCGCAGTCCCCCGGGGTGTTGGATTTGGTTATTGGAGGTATAAGGAGTCTTGAATCCGAGAATCAGTGTCGCGGAGCGACTGCTGTTATGCTGCTAAACCCTAAACAAGGGTGGAAGGCTTGATGGTGGAAGAGGAAAGGGATCTCCAACGACGACAACGAGGTCAGAGTCGATGATAAGCAGGCAAGCAGGCACAGAGGCCGGATACTGGCAGTGCAAATGACGAAGTTAATAGCATGCTTATACTAGGTTACATTGAGTAACTCACCTGGCAGTGCAAATGACGAAGAGGTCAAGATGCAGAACCAGGGAGGGTAAGGGGTACTATATATACTGTGTCTGGGTGGTCTGTGCACCAGTTCCCACACTAGAGACTGGAGTAACTATAGGACTGGAGTAACAATAGAACAATAAGGAACCCGGGTAACTGTCAAGGACCGGAGTAACTGTCAAGGACCTGAGTAACTGTCAAGGACCTGAGTACGTAGAACAATAGAACAATACAACAATAGAACAATAAGACCTGGGGGAATCCCTGGGGAATCCCCATCAATGGAAGAGGAACAATAGAACAATAGCCTAGGTTGATCTGGAACCGCTCCAGACTGAGTCTAGGGTTTGGGTCTGGACTATTGATAAATAAGGCAGGATGTCACGTGACCCAGGTTAGGGTTAGGTCCGGTAACACTCCTAGCCGGAAAATAAGCGCTCTAGATAGGCGCCTAAGGCTGTAAACTTGTGAAAATATTGGAAAAATCCGGTCTCTGTTGGACTATCCATGTCATTACCCCCCTCCTAAAATTCATCGCCTCGATGAACTAAGACCAGGGACTCTACCATCTGCCCACTCGAGGTCAGATGCTATAGCTTCTGTGATGTTCTCCAACGGTTTCCAAGGGATGGAGTCGAAGAGTGCTTTGGGTAATCTCTGAGGCGCGTTGGTATGTCTGGCGTGGAACTCTGCAATGCTCTCTTTCGCATTGGTCAGATTTACTGCAGGTTCCCACGTTACATCGCCTTCTCCATAGCCTTTCCATTTGACTAGGTACTGCATTTGCTTCCGATAGATCCGACTGTCTAGGATCTTCTCGACTTCATAGACTTGTTGATCATCTACTATGATCGGTGCTGGTGGTTCTGGTATGAGGCCGTTTACTTCGTTTCCTCGATACGGAGATAGCCGTTCGACGTTGATGTTGTCGTGAATACGATATCCGGATTTGAGTTTGATCCGATATGTATGTTCACCGGTCTTCTGAAGAACTGTGAAGGGACCAAGCTGTCTAGGCCCTAGCTTGTCAGACTGCTGATGTATTTGACGTTCTTGGAAGACAACCACACGAGGTCCCCTTCCTTGAAGACTGGAGTAGCTCTACGGGTATATCCGGAAGCTTCGGCCATCTTTTCCTTAGAGAGACGCGAGGCAGCTTCGGCTTCTGCCCGAACCTGTCTGAGCTTTTCTAGGCGTGCGTCTAGATTTGGCATACGACTTTGACGACCAATAGGAATGGTAAAGTCCGGTAGATACCCGTACATGACTTCAAACGGAGAGTGTTGAGTAGATGAGTTGACCCGGGAGTTGATGGCGAATTCAGCCACTGGGATGTATTCTGCCCAATCATCTTGTCGTTGGTCAACAAAGAGTCGTAGAATCTTTTCTACCTCTTGATTGGTTCTTTCCGTTTGACCATTGGCCTGAGGGTGGTAGGCGGTAGTCATGGCGCCAGTGATGCCTAGCCGTTTGTACAACGCTTGCATGACACGAGCTGCAAACTGGGGTCCTCTATCGGATATAAACTGTCGGGGAATGCCGTGGAGCCTGAACACCTCTCTGATGTGAAGGTCGGCTATACCGTCTGCTGTGACCGTAGACTGAGTTGGAATTACATGTGTTTGCTTGCTGTACAAGTCTGTGTACACGGCAATCATGTCAAATCCCTTACTACGTGGGAGTGGTCCGACTAAGTCTACACCAACCACCTGCCAAGGTCCGTCTGGTACTTCGATGGCTGTATTGGGGCAACCGGGTGCTGTGCTGATTTGGTTCGCTGACACTTGTCACACCCGAGGACGTATTGTTCTACAAATGATGCCATACGAGGCCACCAATAGTGCCGTGTTACTAGTTCCAGGGTTGCGTGTTTACCAGGATGTCCTGCTGGTAGTGCATCGTGACATCGACGTACAATCTCCTTTCGGACTTCTCGATCTTTGGGAATGTACAGCTTTCCTTTGTAGTACACCAGTCCGCTGTCTTCTTCCCACTCTAGTCCACCATCTGTCAACTTCCGGGGTCCGTCCTTCTTTAGCTTGGCTAATCCCTGAACCACCTCTGCTTCTCGAAGGCTGATGTCTCTGATTCGATCTTCCAATGGGTCTGTTTCTAGAGTACTTGAGGCAGCTATGGTTTGGAAGTATTCGGGTTTCAGCACAACTTGTTCTTTGTTGTCTGATGCATCTAGCACTTCCAAAGTTCTAACTCTGGACAGCGGGTCACCTTGAGTAAGGGTCTTTCCAGGTTTGTGGGTCAACACGAAATCAAACCGGCTAAGGTATAAGGACCACCGAGCTTGTCGTCTAGACAGGTCCTGAGCGGTACGCCAGTACTGCAGATTCTGATGATCTGTGATAATCTCGAAGGGCGCGGGTAATCCTTCCAGATAGTGACGCCAGTCTTCGAGAGCTCTGATGATAGCGAGCATTTCTCGATCATAGATCTCGTAGTTCCGTTCCGCTTCGGCCATAGACTGAGACCGAAACGCTACTGGGTGCCATTGTCCATCCTCTAGTTTCTGCAATAGAACCCCTCCAGTTGCAAAGCCAGACGCATCAACTTCAATACGTGTGGGGCGATCGGGTTCCCATGTGACTAGAATTGGTTCCTGAGTGAACGCATCTTTGAGCATTTGAAAAGCGTTCTGCTGTGCTTCTCCCCACTTCCAAGGTTGGTCTTTCTTGGTGAGATCGTGAAGAGGACGAGTATGCCGCGCAAAGTCCTTGATGAAACGTCGGTAGAAGTTGGCAAATCCAATGAAGCCGCGTACATCACGGAGGTTCTGTGGTACCGGCCAATTGGTGATAGCTTCTATTTTACCCGAGTCCATACGGATCTTTCCGTTACCAATGATTAACCCTAGGTACTCGACTTGTGACTGTTCAAATTCGCATTTTTCGGGGCGAAGATACAAGTCGTTGGCTTCAAGTCGGGATAGTACCTCATGAACAATTTTCCGGTGTTCCGCAATGTCTGAACTGAAGACGAGGATGTCATCTAAGTAGACCGAGACCTTTCCTTCCGCGATGAGATCAGCAAAGATGGAATTCATCATTGCTTGAAACGTGGCCGGAGAATTGGTCATGCCAAACAACATCACCTTAGGCTCAAACAGCCCTCGGTTTGTCACAAATGCACCCTTCCATTCGTCATTTTCCTTGATCCGAATGTTATGATAACCCCATCGTACGTCAAACTTGGTGAAGATTCTGGCTTGACGAAGCCGATTGGTAATATCTGATACCAAGGGGAGTGGGTAGCGGTTTTTGATTGTGATGTCATTTAACCGTCGATAATCCTGAACAAGCCGGAGCTTGCCGTCCTTCTTCTTGACGAAGAATACCGGTGAGGCCATAGGCGATTTGGAGGGGACAATATATCCTTTCGCTAGGTTTTCCTCAATAAACTTGTCTAGCTCCGCTTGTTCATTCGGAGACATGGGGTAGACCTTGGATCTGAACATCTTTGGGTTCTCGGTCAGATCAATCGTATGATCCCAGGGCTGATGCTCGGGGAGACGCTGTGATGCTTCTTCTGAAAAGACTTTCTGGTGTCTGCGGTATTCCTCTGGAACCATCTGTTCGAACGTCCGTTGTTCTTTGGATTGATGGGCTTTAGCAGCGATGTCTGTGGAGTACGTAAAGCTGGCACAGGACCAAAGTTCTTCTTTTGTGTCCTGAATGATACCGGCTCTGAGCCAGGCTCGTCTCTGTTTCCGATTGGCTGTGATAGACTGGAAGGGTTCAAAGTCTTCTTCGGCTTCCAGTTCCATTTCTCCGGTAGCCCAATTGATCTTGGGGTTGCTTTGCGAAGCCAGGGTAGACCTAGGATGCAGTCTTCTGGTCCGATGTCGTGACCAAAAAGGTTGCATTTTCTTTGATAGCCCCAACTTGTAGTTCGAGCTCTGCTCTGTGTGTTATACGTCCTCCTTGATTTAGAGTCCCATCGATGTTATGGAGTGGGATCTGTCTTTCTAAGGGGACCGTACGTACTCGTGCCGATTGACAAAGTCTTGACTCAGGAATAAAGCGGTGGCTCCTGAGTCAATCATGGCTTTGATGCCTTGTTCTCTAAACACTCCTTTGAGCGTGATAGGAACTCGGAAGTGCATGCTAAGCGGGTCTATTTCTGGTACTATGCAAGACGACAAGGTTTCGAAGTAGTTATACATGTTGTTAAATAAAACTGCAGATTGCGAATCGGGCTGCTGTGCGGGACGGGTATTTACTACAGGGGCGTTAAAAACTGTGTCCGTGGGGAATCATCATTGTCCTCCACTTCTTCTATTAGATCTTTCTAGAGGGACTCGAGGGTGCGGTTTCACCTGGAGTCCGTTCTAAAAATCCCTTTGATTTCCCAGCTGCTTGACTTGGTCCGTGAGTGATGACATCTGTTTCATGATGGCATCGTAATCAAACGGAGTTGAAGACGAAGAGCTGGCAACAGTTGCAGCGGGCGGGGTAGGTAAGGGCCTCGCAGACGAGGACGACGAAGGACCGGAGTTGATGGATCAAACAAGGTATTAGCAGCCACCTTTTGTTGCCTCGGTGGGTACCCAAGGAACCGGCTTTGGCAAACTTGCGTCTGGTGGTTGCCACCACAATGTCCGCACAGTTCTCGATCATGTTTGCCGTCCTTTTCTGATGTTCCTTGGATCCACATCCGTAACATCTACCATTCATGGCTTTCATGAAGTCGGCGCGTGTCTTTCCATTTGGTCCAACTTTTGTTGCGTCAATCTCCATAGCATTGGAGTCACGAGATGGTTGGACAAAGGAGCCGGGGACGAGGTGGAGACCGGGGTAGGTTTGAACACGTTGGCAACTGTTCGACCTTGTTCACGAGCTTTTTCTTGAGCTCTAACCCGAAGACGATTGTGATGTCAGTGGCCACATTGATGAGATCGACGAGGGTGACATGGGCCGTGCAGTGTGGACCAGTTCATCCTTAATTGTGGTGCTCAGATGTTCGTAATAACGGTCCCGTAGATCCTGTGTCGAATAACCTGTTCTATCCATGATTTCCCGGAATCTGGCCGTGTACTCGGGAACCGTCTTTTTGCCTTGCCACAGCTCCCTGAGCTTGGCCTTAGCATCCACCATTTCGTCAACTGGTTCAAATTGTGCCTTGAATGCCGTCCTGAAATCGTCCCAGTTTCCATTGAATGCCATTTGATGGCTGGCAATCAAATCCATGTGGGGAGTAGCCCAAACAGCCGCATCTTCGGTCATAAAGGACAGGGCTGACGAAATCCAGAGATGATCTAACCGGGTCTGGCCACCTTGGGCGTTGTACGGGGACAGCTTCTCGTTGAACTGCGCGTACATTGAGAAAGCAGCTAAAAAGCGACGCGCGTCACTACTAGCATTGCCCTTGAAGCTGGCGGGTTTTTCTACAACCCTTTCCCGTGACCTATTGTTTACCGGTTGTTGCTGGTTCTGAACCAGTGCTGTGATAGCCTGTGTCAGCTGTTGCTGACCCAGGAGTAGTGCGTGCAGAAGCTGTTCTGCTGTGGGGGGCGGGACGGCTCTTGTGTGGGGGCGGGAGTTGCTACCCTCGAAGCGTGCTGGGAGACATTGGTAGAATCCATCTGGTATTGTTCCTGCGTGAAGGTTCGATCGAAGTCTTCTTCAGGTTCAGGCAGGGGTGGGAGTGACTCAAGAATGCGATCTTCCTGCCAGTGATGAATGGGTCGATACTGATTTGCGTAACGACCTGGACATTCTACTCTGTTGTAGCGGTTGGGACACGGTTGTACCTCACAAGTTTGGTGTCCTTCTTCTGGGTCGTAGCACTCGTCTCTAACGGTATGGTTGTTGAAGGCGTGTGGATAGTTTTCGCAAGGAAGATGATCTCTGGACCAAATGCTACTATTGGGACTTTGGGAAGCCACACTGTATTCTACTCAGAACGAGATGAAGTACTCGTCTGCCCAAACTTTGTCTAACGCTTTGAACACCTGTTCGTAGTTCCTCCTTAGACCCGTGAAGCTGACTTTCCCAATTGCCTTCAATCCCCAATCCAGCAGCTGCCACTCACGATGAGTGATGACAGGGGCTCGGGTTGGTAGTTCCTCTAGAAGCTTCTCTAGCTTCTGTTTCTCCTGTTCGAAATTACGCTTTGTGTCTTTGTGAAGCTGTTGGTATTTGTCGATGGTGGGGAGGATCGACAAGCGTTGGAGCGTAGCGGTAAGCTTTGGGGTAAAGATGCCTCGAAGATCTTCAACGGTGTGTTTGCGGAAGTCAATGAGAGTTGGCTTCGCTGCTATGAGGGCTGCGCTAGGGTTGGTAGCGGGCCGGGCTGGGAGTTGTTCTGCTAACGAAGGCTTCCTTGGGAGACTTGCTAAAGCCTGGGCTCGTTCGCGTGCGGTACGGGCAGCAAACTCTTTGGACTCAGCGCGGAGTTTTTCAAACTCCTCTGCTGTAGGGAATCTGTGGGTAAGGGCGGAACCCTTGGGTTTACGGCGACCGACGTAGGAGGCAATAGCCTTAAGTTCCTTCTCCGTGTATTTGTGACTCTTGCCACGTGCGTGCTCTGCGTCAAGTTGATCAAACACGGCCTGAGGTAGGGCACGGTGGATCTGGACTTCTCGACGCGCTTGATTCAGATCCTTATGCAAAGGATCTGGGCAAGCGGTGAAACGGGAGTGGGATTCTTTCGGCACTAAGAATCAACCACGGAAAGTGAACGAGTCAGCGATCAAGCACGTCAAGACAGACGGCGATGGCTTACTCTCAAACGTAGGGGGGAATAAACTTTTTAAAACTGGGGGGACAGGAAGGCTTGATCCAAGCTAAGGGCAGTCGTGCCGGTAGCTGTGTGGTATCTTGACCTAATGTCGCGGAGCGACTGCTGTTATGCTGCTAAACCCTAAACAAGGGTGGAAGGCTTGATGGTGGAAGAGGAAAGGGATCTCCAACGACGACAACGAGGTCAGAGTCGATGATAAGCAGGCAAGCAGGCACAGAGGCCGGATACTGGCAGTGCAAATGACGAAGTTAATAGCATGCTTATACTAGGTTACATTGAGTAACTCACCTGGCAGTGCAAATGACGAAGAGGTCAAGATGCAGAACCAGGGAGGGTAAGGGGTACTATATATACTGTGTCTGGGTGGTCTGTGCACCAGTTCCCACACTAGAGACTGGAGTAACTATAGGACTGGAGTAACAATAGAACAATAAGGAACCCGGGTAACTGTCAAGGACCGGAGTAACTGTCAAGGACCTGAGTAACTGTCAAGGACCTGAGTAACTGTCAAGGACCTGAGTAACTGTCAAGGACCTGAGTACGTAGAACAATAGAACAATACAACAATAGAACAATAAGACCTGGGGGAATCCCTGGGGAATCCCCATCAATGGAAGAGGAACAATAGAACAATAGCCTAGGTTGATCTGGAACCGCTCCAGACTGAGTCTAGGGTTTGGGTCTGGACTATTGATAAATAAGGCAGGATGTCACGTGACCCAGGTTAGGGTTAGGTCCGGTAACACTCCTAGCCGGAAAATAAGCGCTCTAGATAGGCGCCTAAGGCTGTAAACTTGTGAAAATATTGGAAAAATCCGGTCTCTGTTGGACTATCCATGTCAATCAGCGTACGCATGCAAATCGAGGGCAGAGACAGTTGTTAGAGGTGACGAGAGTGCGAAACAAGGCGCGTAAGCGCTTCGAGGCACGCAAAGTCACGTAGATCACACAGGTCACACATGTGACACTCATGGTGGCCAGCAGAAATAAAGTGGTACTATGCGTTAACAGACAGCGAATGAAAATACGAATAATGTACGTTGCAGCTAAAAAATTCCAGGCTATGTGGAGATTGCTGTCGACTGCTAGCGCCTGCATCGTAAACCGCCGCTCTCTTCTCTGACCCGGAGGAGGCATGGCCGCCGACTTTCGTGCTACGGACCGCTGATAACTGGCGACTTGAGGCTGCGTATTGCTCGATGCGGTCTGCGGGGAGGCAGACATTGATGGCGCTAGTCCCCGGTGTTCCTCAAAGGCGCGTTTCCTGGCAGCAAGAGCTGAAGTAGGGTACTTGAGACAGCGGTG
>JABYQR010000598.1:0-17238 GCA_022592445.1 Cytidiella melzeri | reverse complement strand
CTTGAACTCATTATTAATGAACTCTGTTCCACCATCACATCTGAACTTCTTCATCTTCTTTCCTGTTTGGTTTTCGGCCCATGACTTGTATTCTTTAAGTCTTGTGAATGCTTCATCTTTGTGCTTGAGATAATAGAGCATCCCATGACTAGAAGCATCATCAAGACAAGTCATACTGTATTTGTAACCATCAATAGAAGTTGTAGAATATTCAATGAGATCGGAATGAGTTAATTCAAGGACTTCTGTAGCTCTCGACATAGATGGTGGAAATGGTTGTCTCTTTCTTTTTCCAACTTGACATCCGTGACAAGGAGAAATTGTCAATGGAATAGGAATCTTTTCTTTTAATCCCTTTGTTCCTTTGTGAAGATTTTCGACAATCTTATTCCCTGGGTGTCCTAGTCGATTATGCCACAACGTATAATCATTACGACTAACTTTATTAATTGAGTCTATCTTCCTGACTAGACGTCCTTTAATCCAATAAAGTCCGGCATGATCAGGTTGACCATTTATAATCTCTTTTCCTTCATTATAAATTGTCCATCCTTTCGATGTAACACTGCTGGTGCATCCTTGTTGCAGTGCTCTAGAAGGAGAAAAGAATCTTGTAGTCGCATCTGGTATATAGAGGACATTGTTCAAAGTTGTGCGATGTATTTTATCTTTCACAAGGATTGTGTCAAGTACGACCGTTCCTTTTCCCAATATTTGACAGTCATATCTTTACCTGCTACAGAGCATGTACCTGCTACCGTTGCTGGTTGATACGAGATAAAGTCGTCAATTTCATTGGTTATGTGACTAGTAGCACCACTGTCGATGAGCCATTCAACGCTTTCAGTCTCACACGTGGAATAAAGAGAAACGTTGATGATTTCATTATCGTGCTCGAAGACAGGTTTGGTATCTACTTGAAGATTATTTACAGTCGCTTTGTCTTTGCCTTTGCCTTTGGACTTCTTCGTTGTCCTCCTTTCTTTCCTTTATTCTCCTTGTTACCTGCTTGTGTTGGTAGAAGATCTTTGCTGATTATTTCCATTACCACGAGACTTGTTCTGGTTAGGTTTCCCTTTATCCCAGTGCTGACTCGTAGTATGGTTAGAAAGCCCACACTTCTTGCATTTTTCCTTCGGTAAACGCGTGGTCTGCGTAATCCGATTCGCATTTTCACTGTTTGAACCCTTTCGACGTAACTCTTCCGCAAGTATCTTGGGGATGAGCGTGTCAAACTTAATTTCTTCGGGTTTTGCAACAGTGCCAATGTATGCAGAAATGGCGGTTTCATATGACGTTGGTAAAGCCCACAAAAGAATATGAACTTTAATTTGATCATCAAGGTCTAACCCAGCAACTTTGGTATCTCCAATCTTAGTACGGAAGCCTTGAATTTGTACGTTCATATCCTTAGACTTATCAAAAGTTGAGCTAAGTAGGTTTCTGAACGCAACAGAGCTTGCTAAGACTGATGTCTTCTCAAATCTGTTTTCAATTTCTTCCACACTTCGGAGGCCAAATCCTCTCCTTCAAGATAGGATTGCAAAGTAATGTCAAGGTAAATATTGAAATAAGCTAAAGCGCGTTGGTTCCGAATTTCCCAATCCTTAAGTTCCTTCTTCTCATCAGAAGTGTCAGGAGGTGCAGTAGTCGTACCAGATCCTGAACTGGTAGCTGCTGCAGGTAAGGTAGGTTTCTTTTTGGTTCCATTCACGATTAACCAAGTGTTTGAATATCTGAACAAGCCAATCATAGCGGTGGACCATTTCTTGTAGTTTGAACCGTCGAAGACAATCATTTGACTACCGCTAATCTTTCCTGGTTCAGCCATTATAACCAAAAGCAATCAAGGATCAAGTCGTAGTACGGAATGTACACTTCAGAGATATGAGGTACTACAGGTGCAATTACAGGTGATGACGTCTGTTTAGAAGTTTCTTCTAGAAGATCTTCGACTTTGGTATTTTCTCCGGAATCTGAGTTCTTATCTAGAGATTGATTGATGTGTCACCAATGTAAGTTGTGCCTGTGATGATCTCTGATGGTTCCTGATCTATTACTACTTCTGGTTCGTTGTTCTGTGGTTCTGATTCTCGACGATTTGCTAAGTCTAGAAGGTATGAATTGACTAAAGCAGGTACGTCAAGATGCGGTACAGATCCTATGTAACCTCTAATGAGTTCTTTCTGATGTTCAAAAGGTTCAAGATACCGGTCCTGTGTTACCAATGCAATAATTCTATAAACTTCGTTTAAATCTGCTTCAAACGAATATCTATAGCGGTTAGGGCACGGTTGTGTTTCACAGGGTCTTGCAACACTGTCGACGTCACAAAAGTTCTCTGTGTCAAAGAGGTGCAATTCGGAATTCGTACACGCTAATGAAGCCAGAGTACAACGTTACAAACTAAGTAAAGAAAAGTCATAAAAGTTCGTCAGAATGCGCTACGTGATGGTCGTGACTCGAAGCAGAACAAGAGAGAGATAGAGAAAGTATACAAGTACACTACGGACTACGCTAATGAAAATGACCGTTTGTAAAAGTATAAAGGTACACATCGTGATATTTTATAGTATACAGTGCGCGGTATAGTTCGATTTGCAGAGAGTCCGTTCAAAGAGAAGACGATCCAGGCTCTAAAGAAGGCTCGAGCGCAGTGGGCTCGATCTTTACCTCCTTCATTTTACCTTTGAACTCTTCCTCCCTATGAAAGATGCTCATCCAGTCTTCCTTCTTCTCCATACGTCTCTGAGTCAGCCAGACCAGCTGGTGATCGCTTAGATGATCACAACCATTGAAGACCTCCATCGCTGTGTGAAAGTCTGCAACTGAGATGAAGTACGTGTTCCAGATATTGTCACAGTCCGGCCACTGTCCCCTCTTGAGCTTGAGGTAAATCCGGGCACAGGCTGTGATTTCCTTGATTCGCTGAGACTTGGCAAATTCCTCCAGCTCCTCGACCACCTCACGATAGTGCTCGCATTTGTTGCCCATGCTAACGACCATTGTATCAACAAGTCTCCTAGAGCGTAAGACCAGCTCATTGGGCGTATAGTTGGGATGGTTAACATGTTGCATGGCGAGGATGGAACAAACTTGCTCCGGCCTGAAAACCTCCCCCTTTGGTCCATCCATGCCATAAACCATACCACACGGATAGACAGGCGAAGCCGGCCTAGTATCGGTACGATCAACGTGGACCCAGTCGTCGAATGAGAAGGTGGGAACGACTGGTTGGGGAGCGAATACCGTTGGCCATTCATCTTCAACCTGTCCCTCCTCCTGAGTAGTGGAGGACGGAACCGGAGTAGGCTCGGCAGCAGAAGCGCCCTGGACTACTGGTTCTGAAGAATCATGAGAAACTGGTGAACTGATATTTAAACCGTTCATACTATCAACGATATCCGGGATGACCGGTGTAGGCGGATTGACCATTGTAGAAGAAGTCTGTGGAGATGCAAAATTATTTAATGCTTGGGCAACCATGTCCCAAAGCGATAATCCTGCACTCACAAAAGGCGGTGGCATTGGAGTAGGATGACGATGAGGATGTGGGTGCGACGGCAACGCAGATCGGCGCGGAGGTGCAGCATTAACCCTGGAAGAAGTTTGGGTTTGATGCGCCCTGATTTCCGCACTGACATTACGAGGCCTTCGTCTGTACAAGTCCAATTCCGCCTCTCGATTGGCTTCATCAATAATACGATTAACCTCTCGGAGGTGCCTTTGCCTATCACTCTGCCTGAGATTCCATACGCCGAACTTCGTCCCTGTCAACGTAGTTGACATTGATTCTGGCATCCTGAGCATCGGTTTGACTCATACGGATAGAGATGGGAGTTGCTGAACTCCTTATCTCCATAACGATGGGGTGACCCATACGGTCAAACCGAGTGTAATCATGGACGCGGTAGGGATCATTGGGAGAATGGGGAGCAAAGCGGGCATTGACGCGACGGGAAGTGCGGCGAGAGTTATTCAGCATCTTCAAAAATATAATGGTCTGGAAGAAAGAATCGAAAGTATAAGATTTATGTCGTCGTATTCAATCCACAACACTTTCCTTGAGAAAGTCCTGGGGATTGCTAATGGAAAAGTCAAATGTGAGTAAAAGTTTTCCACAAGTGATTCAAGACGAGTATGACCACTTGCAACTTCGACTTCTACCAGTCGGTATGATACGACGAAAACATAATGGCGCATGTAAGAAACACCACGAAGTATAGGAGAGTCCACAATCTCCGTGATACCAAAAGTAAAAGTGGACGACATGCCTCAAGAAATTCTACAGCTACAAGAAGCGGCGATTTCTAATTCCAGGACTGACTGACGTGCGCCAACACGAAGGTCCTAGGCCTCTAAGTCACGAGCTTAGAGTGCCACTCAACACTACCCTCCTATTGTACTACTCTGCCGATCTACCACTTGTACAAGTGGGAGCTTGTTCCTCCACCACCGGATTTTACACTGCGTGTTAGGCAGATTCCGCGTAATGCACGACTCGTTAAAGTCGAGAACCACCAAGGGTGGCTTAAGTATTCAGCTGGGTTGGGAGTGCATACGCAAGGGGCAAGTAGGTGAGGGAATTAGCTGTAGAAGATCAGTTGGGAATATTGTATTCGAAGCTGAGGCAGTCAACCAGTACAACTCTACTACTACTATGTGGCCAAACAAAGTAAAGTAGAGAAACTTACTTATAAGAAAGCTTGGAAGATACTGGTTGATGGATGTCGTTGAGAGTGTGGATGTAGTTAAGCTAAAAGCCGGGGCTCATAACCTAACAAAGTGGAATATGTGTGCGAGGGGTAGAGGCTGTTAAGCTTCGAAGATGAGTCTTATTATTCTTGCTGCTTCAGCAGCTTTGCTTATATACATGTCTGTATCTACTTATGTAAGCAGCTACTATACATGTCTACTTCAGCTATTCTACTGTATTACTAAGTGCATGACTCATGCATGACTCATACTATGAGTGCATGACTCATTGTATGACTAGGATCAGCACTTGTACCAGAGGCGTACATAATGAGTAAATGACTCATGCTAGTACTTGTCCTCAGATGCATGCTTTAGGCATCCTTCTGGAGTCATACGTGCTTTCCCTTTCATTTCCTATGCTACTAGAACACAGGCGTACATATATGTTTAGTACTACTACAATCCATGTCTGTACGTCTCAGCTAATGTGATGGTTACTACTTGAGTTTCCATATACGGCTGCATACCCATATCAAGACTGTGGGAACTCTGCTACCTAAAGCGTCCTTGTAATAAGGCGTGGGAAACTACATATCATATCATATTATATTATATAGTTTTAACAGTTTCACCCTTTGCAACCCCTTTGCAACCCCTTGCACATCTAGAAAGCGCCCATATCACGTGGATTAGACACTTCACATGGTCTTGTTACTTGCTGCTATGTCACACTGGCATGTGACTCAGCTTATGTAAGACCACATGGCTACAACCACATGGCTCAGCCCATAGCTAGGGTTTAACGTCATAGATACAGTTCAGATAGACTTCTATTGTTTTTTCACTATTGTTCTCTTTATGTTTAGAGTGTTCTCACAAGTGTGGGACCTGAATACAAAGACTGGTCTCCTTATAGATAGATTCTCTCACGAGTAGAGGTCTCAGCAGAGTCCAGACAATAGCTGTTGTTCTCCTATAGGTAGTTCTTTTGTTCTTTCTTCACATGGCTTCTTGCAAAGCCTGCCCTGAACATGGTCTGTGCGCAGGTCCCTGACGTCTATATATACTGCTGCATGTACGCTCCTATCCCCCCATCTCAACCTCTTGGTTTTTACTGGGCTAGTCAAGCAAACCTTCCTGTACTATATAGCTGGTAGTACAAATACTAACTCAGTCTTTACTGGGCTAGCAACTTGAATAAAGTCTGATAGCTGGTGGGAGCATTGTGCTTCATGCCTGCCACTACCTTTTTTGTTGTCATCTACATTGTGTCCCTGTTTGTTGCGTTGAGGTCTGTCTCTGTGACACCTAGGCTGGTGGTAGATACAATACAGAGCACATGTCACTACACAATGGCGTCCCGGGTTGCACAACACACACAGAGGCTTATTGGGGCAAATGGGGTATTAAAGGCCCAAAGTTGGATCACCCAGACACCAGTTGTTTGTCTTCCAGCCAATGGTGGCCTGGTGAGCCCTCATCCACTTGTGGCTGAGCAAGAGGTAATGACAAATACCAGAAGTAGTCCCAAGGACGTACGCAAGGAAGTTCTTGCGGACTCAATCGTTGAGTATGAGAGTCATCTGTGCAAACATTGTTGTAGTCATCTGACCGGCACCAACAACCTCTCGAGACATTGAGACACTGACGCACTCCCTGGACGCAAAGTGACCAGGCACAAAAATACCAGACCTTGCAAGAGGCAGTAGCATGCACGAGTAGGGGTTGAGAGTATAAGTGAATGTATGTTACAAGTGGTTCCAAGAGTCCTAGACTGCACCTAGACCGAGCAAGAGGTCATGCATTGCAGGGCTCGGAGTGCAAGGGAACATAGTGCAAAAGGGGGATAGAAGTGTAACAATGCATTCAAGGGCAAGGAGATACAAATAGCACATTGCCTGTAGCAATGCAATAAACAGCAAAAGGGTGATAGACCTCACAATGCGAGACTCAGAGTGCAATGCAGAAGGCACAAACTACAAGTGGGTAGCAGGGGATGATGCAAAGTAAAAGACGCAAGTAGTGCAAGACAATGTGATGCAATGTGATAAGCAACACAATGCAAAGTGCAATAGAACAATAGTGTTGCAAATGAGAGTGGTGTAAAAGTGATGGCACTGGAGGCAACACAGTAATGAAGGAAGGATAATGATTGGAATGCAATGGTGCAAGGGGGCAGAGGAAGTAGTTTTGTAAATTGCGAGAGAAAGGACTAAGCTAACTCGTTGCAAAAGGAGAACACAGTAGGAACATCAATGGGAATCCAGTGTAAACACCATATAAGACACAGTAGCCTTGAGAAGTAGAAGGGGCAGCAGTTGCAGTGAAGGAGAAAAACAGAGGGAGCTGAGATGAAGGTGAAAGTGATGCAGGGTAAGAGATACGCACTGCGGAGTTGCTCAAGAAGCAAGGGGAAAAGTAGCAGGGACAGACTTGAGGAAAAAAACGGCGGGGGTGTCACATTCTGTGCTAAGCAAAGTACAAACACAGCATATATAAATAAAATGTGATAGGGGCAATATCAAATTGAAGTCCATGTGATAGCAAGGTGTCGCGGAGCGACTGCTGCTATGCTGATAGCCCTAACAAGGGAGTAAAGTAGATATGGAAGTGGGGTAGATCTCCAACAACGACAACAAGGTCAAAGTTGATGGTAAGGAGGCAAGCAGGCACTGAGGTCGGATACTAGCAGTGCAAATGACAGAGTTAATATGATATGATACTAAGTTACATGTAGTAACTCACCTAGCAGTGCAAATGACAGAGAGAAGTGCTTTAAGAGCAGTCCAGTTGTTGTGAATGGCATTGCACTGACGTTGCCTACGGTACCCAGACAAAGTGAGACAATCAAAATAGGTCGCAGCTGTCAGGACCCATAAGCCGTGGGAACAGCCGACACACAAACTGTGTCAAGGAAATTAGTCCTAATGGTTTACATTGCTGTGCAGGAAGTCAATGTTACTGCTGAATTGCTGAGGAAAAACTCAAAGTGAGCCGCAACTTGTAGTGGGAGCAGCCATGGCGGAAGCCTGTACGGTAAGTTGGGCTTCTGAATTGGCAGTGGTAATGGACTGCTCAAACTGCTGTTGTGCAGCCTGAGCCTGATGTTGAGCATCAAGAGCCTGCTGTTGGGCTTCCTGAGGCCGAGCCGTAAGGGAAGCAATAATCTGTTCAAAGGCATCAGCTACTCCAGTGGGAAGCTGATTTTGAGGAGCTCAAACAGATGCATTCTGCATGTATGTACCAAACAAAATACAACTTTGCGCGTGACAGCGGTACTTTGGAGTGCAGTGATACTGATACTGCCTGTGAGTTGGAAGGGTTAAAACAGTGTCAACAAATAAACTGCCCGATGGTTGAGTGATACCTTAGTACTACTCCGTGGTGTCATAGTGACTGTAACAGGAGCTTGAAATAACTTGAAAATATGAAGACTGTAAGAGAACAGATGTGTGAGGTTAGCTAAACCCCACACTTGATCAAGTGTGGTTTCACCCACTTCTAACAAAGGTTGGTTGTTTATGGAGAGATTGGGCGAGAAAATTCTGTCCCTCACCATTCACATTTCCTGTACTTAAATACACTACGGTAAGTACAGGAGTCATATCTGATGCAAAAAAATCAAAACTGTGAGTCACTTATTGTACAGTAATCAAACTAAATCAATGATTGAGTCAGGTAATTGGAAGAACAAATAATCAGGCCAAACCTGGATCATCACACAAATAAACAAATGATTATTGCATTTTGGCTACCATTATATATCTCAGCATGTAATATAAAGTCAGCCTTACCTTATTACACTTTATCTTGGACCTTCCAGGTTTATGATACCTAGCACTCATTATAATGGTCTGCAGATGATATTATAATGCTTCACTGTATACATCATAATGGGCTGTGTAGGTAAGGGTATTAGGACAGTTGATAAAACCTTTTCTACTGCAACCATTGACATTGTACATTTCCGTGTTGGTCAAGAAACAAACCCGGGCGCTTCACGTGTAAGGCTCAGCACTGCAACCACTTGTACTACATTGCCTTACAATTAATTATACAGAAAATCTCTATAGACACCACCACAAAATGGATTGCGTATGTTATCTTAGCACTAAAGTGAATGACATGCAACATATTCCAGCCACTGCATAGTTTTGTAGTATACAAATGAATAATATGCAATATATTGCTGCCACTTTACGGTTATGCATTCTGAATTACAGGTTATGTTGGCTGCTATTGTATAGTATTGTTAACTCTAGCTAATCTCTAGCATGCACAGTAAACTCTCGCCGCGCAAGATAAAGTGGGCCCCTGGAATGCCCTCCAACAGGTTCAATTTCAACAGAAAACGGGTCGTTGATGTCCTCCGGTTTTGGCTGTGTTTATGGCTGGCGCTAGAATGGGTTGGCTAAATTTTTGCTCAATATGTCCTCCAACAGCATATATGCTCAAAAATCACAGAATAATGGCAAAATAATCGAAAGAAGTGAGAAGATTACCAGAATACTATTGCTCACCTTTGCTCTAGCCTTACCCTCATCCACAGTCCTCTTGGCTATCCTCTCGTGACAGAGACTGTCAGTAATTCAGACATGGCAGCTTTGGATGATGAAAACCAAACGGCAGTGCTGGTGCAGGAAAGGTTTGATCAATAATCTACTTTTTTTCCACAACCTGGGGGCACGAGCTTGATACAATCTGCTTGAGGCAAGATGTAAGGGCCTGATTGGCGCAGCATTTTGTAGTCAACTACAAGCTGCCAATAACAAATAATTACCTGTCAAAATAAGGCAAAACAAGTGCTGAATTCTTTAATTTGGCAGGGGATTCTGGAATGGTGCGCCTACATAATGCCGCACTGATCAGGCCCTAAGGGGCGGTGGCAATATTTGTGGGTCCCCTGAGGCAGAGTTGACAGTCGCTCAAGCAGATATTTGGCTCATGCTGACCCTGATCTGTGTCCTTGGGCAACTCAGACCTTTCTCCCGTCCGGCCCCATGCCCTTGCCAAAGATTGGTCCTCACCAGAATTTTTGGCCTTTATGTCCTCCAAATAATTGCACGTCTGTCGTCGAGCCTCCGAAGGTCTGTGTATGTCCGGCGCTCAACACATGCTCCTGGTGAGCATTCCGGGGGCCTGATAAAGTATGATATTCTTTTGTTCGGCTAAGCGCAGAGACACGGCAACATTCAGTGGTTTAGCCCCCCGTATCCTCCTAAGCGGCAAATCCCACACTTTCCCAGTGTTGCGGGCACAGGATATTCACCGAGGTCACGAGGTGTTTGCCGAGGATCCAAGGGCTTGCCAAGGGGCAGCAACCTGCCGGAAATATCTGAGGCCGGGAACTCACACTAGCCTCTAACTCGCAGACACATGCTCTGCACCTCGGAGTATGGACCGGCCAGCCACCAAGTGTTTCAGACACCAATCGGACCAACGTTGGAGGAAATTTGACTCTCAGAACACGTTTCATGGAGGCTCCTATCACGCCACACTGTGCGGCTCCTGGACGGCGCAGCATCACCTGCTGGTAACTGTTGGCGCTCTTTCAGTTGTAAAGGCGCGCGTCAGATCTCTGCCTCAACTAACGCTGTGTCCCGCCGAGTGTTGATTTGCTGATCACTTTGCCTCTGTTGGCAGAAGTACTCTGGCGCACTGGTTTCTTGCTCTCGCGTTTGGGATTAGGACAAAGAAGGAAAGGTTTAGGAGATGGGCTTAGGTATATAAAAGGTGCTGTCTGTACTACGTAGGAAGACAATCGACCCCCCCCCCCACTTCTCAGAGTTTTCCTGACACTTTGCGCTCACGTTGAGGGAGTCTCCTCGCGTCAATAAGCTGTAGCATCTCCTGCGTTGCTCTATTGCGTTCTCAACCACGTTTATGTCTGCTGCGCCTTCAGTTCACAACCCGCCTCGTGTTTGCCGCTATTGTCCACACGTTCCACACTTGCCAGACGGTCACTGTCCTTACCGCCCGCGCCACGACATGCTTCGCTGTTACCCCGTCATCCCCGCGCCTACGCCTCCACCCGAACCCTCAGTAGCACCTACTGTCTCCCCTGAGAGATCCACCACTAAATCCCCTTCGCCAGCGTTGTCTGTTGCCTTGGTCGCGGACTCCTTAATAATTGCTCTTATTGCGACACACAGAGCGATTACCCAATTCCCCTGCGCTTTGGTCTTTTTGTCCCACTCAACTGCGACCGCCCACTTGCGCCGCATCCAGATTGTTGGCTCTCGCCAGACTTTGAAGGCAATAACCACGAGTGCGAACTTATTCAGTTCAATCTCACAAGCTCCGCCAACGTCATTGTCAGCCACGCTTTTGCTTGTAACACGCATCGCCGCTCTGGAGGAGTTGTCCTTCACTATTGCTCCCGCAACCAATCGATTGAGTCAACCTGACTTTGGTCTAGCATAGACTTACATGACGTTTCATGTCCAACTAGTTTACCCTTCAGCTGCAATTCATTTGGTTTCACTGCGTTGCTTTTATTCCTAACTGCGTTATTTTACTGCGTTACTGCGTCTGCGTTTCATCTTCACTGCGTCGGGCTTACTGGGTTTATTTTCACTGCAACTGTGTTTTACAGCGACCAACCTTCATCTTCATTAGCGACTGCGCTTTGTGTTTGGGACTCGTACTGCGTTTGCGTTTGCTGTTTGCAACTTTCTGCGCACTGTCTTACTCTGAGACTCGGCGTCTCGCGCGTGACCACTTTGTGTTTGCGCTAAGCCTCTTTTGCTTTCACCGTGCCGCCCACCCTTTTGCCCGCAATACGCGTGGTGCTTTGCCCTCCTAGCTCAATTTATACAGAACCATTATTGTCAAAAACCTCGTCACTCCTTACAGCACAGGTAAACTAGGACTCTAAAGACCACCTCACACACTTTTACACTACCGCACTCCCACGCCCTTACACTCCTATTGCCACTTTGTGATTGGTTGTGTTGTCTTTGGGGTTGGTTGTAACTAGTTTTGGAGCGTACCTCAGTGTTTCAACGTCCATGTCCATGCCCATCTTCTACACCCTTATCCGTGTTGTCCGACCTTTCACCATCATCGCCCATTTGGCCGTCCTTGCCAGCGGAACACAACCCGTGCAACCTGCGAGACCTCAAGTTAAGCAATGACCCGTCCTTTGGTAAATTGAGGACCTCAAGGTTGTTGCCAATCCAGTGTTGTTCTTGAACTTGATGCAAGTGCCATGTGCATAGCAAACTGTTTCACTATTTTAGCTTTGTACTTAGCGTACGAGTAAGCGCCCGTCGTTATCGTATATAAGTTGCACTTTGATCAATGCATCACTACTGCTTTTGATCCCCATCTCTTCGTCTGACCACCACCTCAGTCTCCTCTCTCTATGCTTGAAACTCTCACTCATACCTTGTAAAAGGTTATGAGCCCCACCTAAGCTCATTTCTTTACTCTACTTTACTTCTGCACTCACTCTTCTCAGTTGATGAGCTCTGATCTCGCCAATCAAGCTCAAACTTGTTGTTCCACTCGAGAGCAACACCAAACCGACTTCCTCAGGGGCACCAGAGCTCAACCCCGTTGAAAGACAGCCACTTGCAGGAAAACCCCCATCTTCACTCCTACTCCTTCTCCTGCTCCCACTTTGCCTCCTCCCCCGATGTCTTCCGCCACTGTCATGAAGACTGACACTCCCATGGCTGTACCGACCGCTCCTGCTGTCCCAGACATTGACTTGCAACCCAGCAACAACAATAATCGCTAGTCGCGCTCTGAGGATTGCAAAACAATTTCAGGTGCTCGTCACGCCTCTGCTCCTCTGGCTGATCGCTGTTGTACCCCCTAAGTTTATTCCTGTTTGACAAGTACTTCTCCGGTCTCCTCATACCGTTGAGCTACACTTACGTTGTCTGTTTCCACCCCCTGCGCATTGTTTGGTGCCTAAACCGTTTTTCTAAGAACCTACCTACAACTGAGCCTCAGCTCAAGAGGTCTCTTCCATCATCCTTCCTCAAAGCTCTTGCTGACAAGCAGAAGAGCAGTCAACCTTATCGCTGCTCTGAAAAAGACCTGGTCACCGTCTTGAAGTACGTGTCCAAGAAGCCGCCTGTCAAAGGCATCACCCTCACTGTCCCCTCTTACGAGGAAAATCGCCAACTCCGCGTCTCCGCACAAGCATACAGAGAACGAGCTGCTCAAGAGCGTGACCGCACTTTAGCTGAGAAACGCGCCCATAACCTCACTCTTGCAGAGCAACTAGCAAAGCTCCCTGCACCAACTCCCGCCCCCGCTGCACCCATGCCAGTGTTGATCGACTTCAAGAAGTTGTCACCAGTTGACCTCATCGGCATCTTTAGGCCAAAGCTCACCGCATTCCGCACCCGCCTACAAGCTCTCACAGAGCTCCAAGAACTTCTCAACTGCACAGACACCGACCACCGTTGCGTGCTACTCCACCTCGTCAACAAAGTCAACTGTTTCCTCAACCAACTTGACAAACTTGCGTTGGTCACAGCAGACCGCAAGTGGCAACTCCTAGACTGGGGTTGCAAGGCAATTGAGAAGGTCTCGTTTAAGCAGCTTTGTTAAAACTATAGCAAAGTTCTTGCGCAGCTTAACATAGTTAACAACAATAGCTACTTTGAGTGGATTTAGGATCCATAGTTTTGCCCACCACATCTTGTGAAAATTGCATACATTTCTTCGATTCAAACACAGTCACAGACGACCACTTGTACGGAGACCTATTCTACGAGTGTGACGACCAAACATGTCCAAATTGGTACACTCAGGCAGACTCAACTGAAGCGGTCAACAACAAGTACTATTATGAGCATTATCAGATGCCCACCGAGGAAAATTTCTGCCTCATCACACCACCAGACATGGATCCCACCCAGTACACCGCTCCCAAAGCCGCCCCCAACCATGCACCAAACCTGAGTGCCCAGGACATCCTTAACATGTTCGGCATTCTGAAACAGAAAATGGTTGAACTCACCAATCAAGTTGCTGCACTAACGGCAGTACTATTAACGGCAGCTGCCGCGTCTACTCACGTCTCGCAGGAACGGAGCATCGTGGAAAATCCGGTGTCATTCAAGGGAAAGACATCATCAGAAGCAAGGCTCTTCCGTCACGCCTTCATAGTCTGGGCCCAGAATCAGAGCAAAGCATTCTTCTAGCAAGACGCTCAAGACCAAGTCAGGCTGGACAGCAACGACGCGAGGATCTTTGATCCTCACAAACTTATCACCAGCGCTCTGTTGTTCATGCAAGACAACGCCGCCGACTGGGCTCATCCTATATCAAGGACCTTGCCAGTAGTAAACCAGCTTTTGGAAATAGCTGGGATACGTTCATCGAGGCCTTAAGGCCGAATTTGAGCCTATTGATGCCGTCATGGAGGCCAAGACAAAGATTGCCAACATGAAGCAAGGCAATATAACCTTTGCCGCCCACATCTCCAAGTTCGAGACATGGGCCCCTTGCACTGGCTGGAGCCAGCAGGACCTCTTCGATCATCTCAAGTCAAGCTTGAGCACCGAGTACTTGCAACGGGTCTTGTACTTCCAAACCTGCGCCGCTACCTATGACGCTCTCAAGGACCAATGCAAGGCAGTCGATACCCAGCTGGCCAACCTTCGCAACAGCACCAGCAAGGTCATGACAGCTCATCGGGACACGGCAAGTCCCACCAGCAGGCATTTTGCGATCCCTATGCTATGGAGATTGATGCCTCTCGCTTCTCCACCCCGTTCAACCCACTCTTTGCTGGACTAGGAAAGCAGGAGATCTTCCAGAAATGGAAGAAAGAAATGAGCAAGGGCTGCTTGGTTTGTGGCTCCGAGAACCACAAGAAAAGGGACTCTAAGCACCCAGATGACCTGGTCTGCAACCACTGCGGTGGTACTGGTCACTGGAGGTCCTTTTGCCTGAAAAGGCTCCAAGGTGTCCCTAAGGGACAAAAGGTGGCGGCCACCTCGTCGACTTTGTCAACTACTACCACAGCGAAGCAAGACGTGTCTGATGACAAGGACGCTAAGATTGCTGCCCTCAAGGACATGCTGGAGCTTCAAAAGAGGCAAATGGACGAAATGGCGGCAAAAATCAACGCGGTTTCTTGAAACGGACTTGTGACATAGCCACAGCTGCAAGTGCCCCTGTAATTGTCTCCTTCATCTTTTGCCTCGTCTTCAACCTCGTGTACCATAGCAACTCCGTGCCTGTTGTCTGTTATCTCCTCATGTACTAAATCATTGCTAGATTGGTTATCTTCTCATTTCCGTGTACATGTACTAGTCAAAGCTCTTAATAGAAGCATCCGCGTTCCTGCTATGATTGACTAAGGAGCCACGGCTTTGTTCATCAGTCATCAGTTCCACTCTCCTCGACCATGGCAACCGTCTTCATGGTCAACCCTGGACCGCACCAACACGGCGAAGGGGTTGACAACTTCCGTCGTGTTCCCTTGTGAATTGAAATCTGTGACAGTAATGCTACTACTCACCAGATAAGTTGTTAAACTTGGAGGGATAGAGTGAGATAGAGTGTGAGAGGTGTGATGAGTGAAGTACAAGAGAGTACTGAGTAGTCCTCTGTCAACAGAGTGGATAAGACTGAGGGGATATGCCCTCAGGAGTGCCTCTATATATACATGAAGGGGAGGACCCCAGGTACTACCCTAAGACCCCTAATACCTACATGAGTAAGCAAAGTAATCCACCTTACTAAGCATGCCCTATGCCCTAGTGGTGCCACTTCAATAATCAACCAATAGCAATTGTCCCCATGACCTGACCCCATGACCCAGTCCCAAGGCTAGACTTTTCCAGAAGGTTCTGAGAACTATGACATCATCTACTAGAATGTTCTCCACTATGACATCATAGTTCCAGCATGTTCCACAAGGTTCCAGAGAGTTCTGTCATGTGATACACATATAAGGAAAGGAGCACATCAGTGCATCAGAGACAGAGGGCGCATCAGCGCATCAATTGCTAGGCACTGAATTAAGCGCTGGAATAAGTGCTTGATAAACACTGGATAAGTGCTGGATAAGTGCCTAAATAGACGCCGGATAAGCACTGGATAAGCGCCTGATAAGCGCTTAAATATCCCCAATAATACTGTTGCCTGGTAAGGCAAGTCTTGTAGAAACATTGTAAATCTGCGACAAAATCCACGGCTTATCACGCGCATTGGACTCTGTGGTAAGCCCACTACAATATTCAGCCCCTTGCTCGAACACTCACATTCTCACAGCCCCTCACAGTACCAGTTGCAGTGCCTCCTGAGGCTGCTGGTTTTCTTACAGCAGCAGTGCACCCCGCAAAGGTGAAAGGCGAAGAGGCCAATTATGACTTCGCGGTTGTCACAGATTTTCAATGTTTCTACAAGACTTGCCTTACCAGGCAACGGTATTATTGGGAATATTTAGGCACTTATCCAGCGCTTATCCGGTGTCTATTTAGGCACTTATCCAGCACTTATCCAGTGCTTATCAGGCACTTATTCCAGTGCTTATTTCAGCGCCTATCAATTGATGCGCTTATGCGCCCCCTGTCTCTGATTCACTGATCTGCTCCTTTCCTTATATGTGTATCACATGATAGAACTCTCTGGAACCTTGTGAAACATGCTGGAACTATGATGTCATAGTGTAGAACATTCTAGTAGATGATGTCATAGTTCTTAGAACCTTCTGGAAAAGTCTAGCCTTGGGACTGGGTCATGGGGTCAGGTCATGGGGACAATTGCTATTGGTTGATTATTGAAGTGGCACCACTAGGGTATAGGGCATGCTTAGTAAGGTAGATTACTTTGCTTACTCATGTAGGTATTAGGGGTCTTAGGGTAGTACCTGGGGTCCTCCCCTTCATGTATATATAGAGGCACTCCTGAGGGCATATCCCCTCAGTCTTATCCACTCTGTTGACAGAGGACTACTCAGTACTCCCCAGTACACACTCTCACCAACACTCTACTCTCTATCTCTCTATCTCCCCCTCAAGTTAACCAACTTATCTGGTGAGTGTAACCTTAACTGTTACAGCGGTCACCCTCCCACCAGTAAGTACATTGCGCCTTGCGTCGAGCAACATGCACCTCACATGTTCACCACAGGAGACCGACTACTTGCTTATGTTCACAACCACCCTCAAGCATTTCAACTGCGAGTCGTTCGCATCCTGGGAATTGCTCCTCAACGGCGTCGAGTGTAGGCTCCTCATGCCCGTCTTGAACCGGACACATCCCCGGTGGTCGTGGGGTGTTTTGCTGTACTGGATGGTGTTTGTCGGCACCTATCCCGAGTTTCCTGCTGGCTCCAACTGGCCTGATTGAAACAGTGGAATTCCTTTTGAAGGCAGTTTCCTCAACTCCTGGATGGCGCGCTTCGAGCCGAAGCGTGCCCCTGGCCCAGCACAGAAGCTCCTACCTGAACCTGTAGCTGCACGTACGCGCGAGGAGATTTGCAGGGATATTTGGACGGAATTTCAGGGGCAGCTTGCATTGTTCAATTGTACTTTGAATTAGTTGTATCTACTATGTCATTTGCTC
>JABYQR010000597.1:0-17426 GCA_022592445.1 Cytidiella melzeri | reverse complement strand
GTTGACAGAGGGTATTTCTGTAGCGGTTCAAGAGCGTTGTCCTCAACGTCACTATCTTCGTCTAGAAGATGTTCTACTTCAGAATCAGATTCTGATGCAGATTCGATCGTATCTGGTATGTCTACCTTTGATCGACGTGGCGGAGATTCGATTAACGTAGACGCTGATGAAACTGCAACTGCTGTGATCGCGGATATAGATTCTTCTTCTCCGGTGTGAGGTTCCGGAGATGGTGAGGATGGAGTTGAATTGTTGCTAACAATAAGATCCCAATCAAGATGTGGTTCTTCTCCGATATTCTCTGGATTGATTTCACCGAGCTGTTTGTCGTTAGGAGCAATGTATCGTCCTTCAGAGCATACAGCAACTAGATCGGTGTCTTCAAAGTAATCAGCTCTGTCTTGTCCAAATAGACGATATGGACAAGGTTGAGTGACACAAGACAAGAGATATCTTTCAGAGAATACAAAAGATGTATCGCACTTGTTTATGGTATCAAAGAAGTGATCTCGTTGTTAACAACGTGGTGCCAGATTTTTACAAGTTTATCTACAGGAAACATAAGACGCGTTACTAACGATTTGACAAGACGGCAGAGACGAAGGAAAGGTGGTACTAAAGTACTACAAGTACAACTACAGAAACTTGTTGAAAGTGACCGTGTACAAATGTACAAATACACATCGCAATATTTTATATGTTACATGTGCGGTATTGCTCGAGTTTCAGTCGCCCGTTTACTCGCTATTTCTAGCTACCATCCTGTCCAACATCTGGAGAAGCTCATTCTCCTCAGTCGGCTGCTCGACGATCTGTCCTTCCTCAGCTGGCTGTGACCAGTCTCAAATTTGGTCCTTGACCTCTTCGGACATTGTGGTCCAGTCGTCGTTCTGCTTGAGGCGCCAGGCGATGATTTGAACGAGCTTTCGCTCGCTAAACTTGTCGTTGCCTTGGACGACCTGCATAGCAGTGTGGAAGTCATCATGTCGGAGCTGGAATGGTTCCCGTTCCCCATCCGTGCGGTACCAGACAAAACCGTGTCGCATCATAATCGCAACACGAGCTGATGCTGCAATAAATTTGTACGACTCGATTTGGTCCTCTTCAAGCGCAAAGAACAGGCGACAGCCTCCTCCTTCGATGTTCGACTTGAGCACCACACCATTGTCCGTGATGAAAGACATTGCATCCATGATGTGTGGCTCGGCGTCGGTGAACTTGCCATCCCAGATCTTGTCGGCGATGTCCTGTGCGTTTTGCAACGCAGTCCCGGTCAATTCGTCCCACTCGAAGCAGTATGAGCTCGCATCATGAAGCTCAGTGGTTGGAGCAACAGGGCGCTCTTCCCCAAAGAACTCCTCGATGGTTTCGACGGGCTTGTTGACGATGGTGATGCTCGAGGTGACTGGTGACGGCGGAACCATAGGTACATCTTGTTCGACGTTAACGGGTACGGCGGGAGTACGTGGGCGAGGTGGTTGACGAGGAAGTGGAGACTGGCTCCGTTCGCTGCGACGGGCGGCACGGGCTTGCTCCAGTTCAAATTGAACTCGTCCTCGGTGGTTTGTGCGGAAACCTCGTCCACGAGGTGCAGTCGGCTGCCTTTGGGGCTGAGAGGTGGTCTGGCGGCGTTGCTGCTCGTCGTAGAGCTCGGCGAGTCGAGGAGTATTGTCCCCCCTTCGACGCATGTCTGCGTGAACGGAGGTGCGGATGTTGTTGATTATACGGTCCACCGCTTCCTGTGGACGCGGACGGGGGCGAAGGGATTCGCGGTCGAAGGTGGCAGGAGGGGCGCGACGATTGTTAGACCGTGCGCTTTGCGAATTTCCCCCCTCTCGATCGGCGCGGCGAGCTGCTCTAGCCTCGGTATTCCATTGATGGTTCGGGATAGTACTGAGGAAGAATGTATGATGGTGATGGTCCGTTGCAGATTCTACACGATCATAATCGAACCTTAGCTGGTTCGGTTCGATTTGTCGAATTTGCAGAGTGTTACCTCCGGCCAGGCGAACTCGCTCAGTACGTCTTTCCAAAAACTGTTCCCAGTTCCTGGAACGCTGTTCAGCCCTTTCAAAGATAGCATTGGTACGACGGGCGGGCATGTTTAAAATTCGTGGGTGAAACGGAATGCGGGTCGAAGTGCTCGTTGGTTGTCGGTGTCGATCCAGAAAATAATTCTCGGAAGTGTGCGAGGAATTTCTGTGAAAGGAATAAACTGTGAGAAAAACTCTTGCACAAGAGATTCTTCACAAAAATTATCCCCAAATTCGACTTCAACCGAACGATAAGCAATGGTGAAACAAATAGAGCGCGCGTAACTAATATGCGAATGTGCAGGAGACAAAATCTCCGTGAAACCAAAAGTAACAAAGTTCGACATAAGCCTCTACTAAATTCTACAAAAACCGACAAATTGGGAATGCCAAGGGTGTTAACTGTGCGTCGTACACAGCTCCCTTTTAGTCCCTTGAGTCACGAGCTCAAGGTGACGCCTACTTTCCCTCCTTTCACCGCTTTTCACAGCCTCCCAATTGTCTAAGACAAAAGACCCTTTCGATCACCTCTGGACGCCACCTTATTGGGCTTTGTCCGAGTAGGTGCGTGATTCTGATAGTGAATCACAAGCCAAGAACACTTGTGAGGTGTAGGCTACCAATTGGATGTGACTGTGCGCGTGTTCCAGGGGTAAGAAAGCAGGGGCAATTCTGTAGAAAATAGTTATGGGAATAATGGGCGAGGAGAGGCGAGGCTTAGTCTACTACAACTGGGTTTTCTACTACAAAGTGGCCTACAATGTGTAGAAAGAAATGTTACTCACGAAGTAACAGTTGTGTAGTGTCGAGCTTGAGGATGGTTTCAGAGTAGAGGAGTGGTAAGAAGAGTTAGAAGCCGGGGCTCATAACCTGTTTGAAAGTTACGAGTGTAGGGGATGACTAGGAGAGTCAACTAACTCTGGGAGTAAGTGTCTTATCATTTCTCTGCTCTCTAGGAGCTGTATATATACATGTCTGTAACTAGATTACTAATGCTGCAGTAATGTCATATGAGTAAGGATTGGTAAGGATTGGTAATCCTATGAGTAATGATTGGTAATGCACAGTCCTGCTTGCTAATACTACTGAATAGAGAATGTAAGCAATGACTGAGCATCCTACATAACTGAATGGTGCTGACTGAGCCTTTAGTAAGCTCAATACATTTGGTATATGAAATATGAGTCATGCAGAAGCCTCATGGTACTTCTGCTATTCAGTCATGGAAACTACTGGAACACGATGCCATATGGTGTAAGTATCGCATCGTGTGTGACTATAAGGATGGTGGAATCACATGCTATGTACTATCTGTGCTTATCTATCTACATACCTAATCTACATTGTCCATAGATCTGATGTCCGATAATCAGCGATACAATCTCGCTTTGACAACGACACGACTAGGTGTTGTGATGTGGATGGTGTAGACCGAGTCCACGCGACGAGTTGTACCGCCATCAAATGATAGGGTGAAGCCTTCGTGTCCAGGTGCCTGCAAGAGTTTTAGAACTTCTGTTCGTACTCGACCTGCCTCGCGAGGAATGTGGGTGTCAACGAGAGTTGTGCTGCTGAAGGGGTTGTACGTAGGGTCTGCAGCTTCCCACATCTTTCTCCATTCAGCAGTATCAATTACTGATGGAGGAATCCCTGCAGCGACAACAAAAGACATGATGTTGGTGGTGTGCAGGAGATGGCGACGTTCCTTTCCAGCTTGTCGAAACATCCCTGCAAAGGCCAGCTGTCCGGCAGACCGAGGCTCGGTGAGCTTTTCTGAGCTAGCGTCAGTTTCTCCAGAATTAGGTTGCGCTGATTCTTCGTGCTCTTCCAGCTGCGTTGTTGAGGATTTGGAGCCGAGGTGCTCGTTTACGGCGCGCCTGAGCTCTGACGGAAGGTGCGCACAATCCGCAGCGTGCTTGAATACACGATTAGCCGCACGAGGGCTGGTCCAGTACGTGGGACAGCCTCCTTTCGCGCCTTCGCAGCACCAATGACTCTTCCCACTTTCCTCGTCGTTAGAGTCGGCAAGTTTCACATACCGAGAAACCCTTTCAAGAAGCGGTTCCACCTTCCGACCGCCCTTCCCTTTTACAGGCGGATCACAGTCAATGTAACGGTCCATAATGCTCTTCGTGTGCGCTTCGTGAGCATTTCTTGCCTTCTTTGCTGTACGTGTCTCCTTCTGGTGCTCGCACTGTTGGCTGACATCTGCGGCTGGTCGTTTATGGCCAGCGGCTCTTTTTGCAGTAGGGTCGGACCCATGCTTCCCGAGAACGTCATACGCCGACTTTGACCCTGAGTTCAGCAGCGCATCGACATCGGACTGCCTTTGATCACGATTTGACATGCTACCTATCACGGCGGCCTGGAAACCATGAATGATAAAAACTCGTGAGTACCAGTCCATATCATCGGTATAGCAACAGCTTACAAAGTCTATCATGCTTCCTTCTCCAATAGCACTCTTTGCAGCATCAGTCAAATCCTCGACCCACTTAAGCAGGATCGCGCTCAGCGAATAACGGGTCAAGTAGTCCTCGAGAATGTACACAATTGCTACCAGTCCCGGGCCCTGCTCCTTGAAGACAATCGGGCCATTCTGGCGCCCCTGAGGGCAAAAGGCGACCTCCATGGCGTGATTCAGCGCCCCCTCAAGGCCATAGTCGTCGACATCGGTCTCGTTCGGAGTAAATCCTTCGAAGTTGTAATGGTGTCTACCAGTAGGGATGGAGGCAGGTAGCGAAGATAACAGGCCACCAAGTGTGCGAAGCTTGGTGGCAATTTCATCTGAGTTGACTAGTTCGCCCATAGTCGGACAAGGGTGGGCTGCGCTGCAGAGCAGAATCCGGGCGGCGGGCGCAGGAGGTTAATACCAAGCCTCGCAGGAGCCGTCAACATAGCTGTATGACTCGAGCTAGTGCTCTTACTATCATGCTACAAATTTTTATTACTGAGCTACAAATGTCTTCTATGTGCAATCACGTCTGAGAGTTCTGACACTTCAGCAATTTTTGCGGGCCGCGTGTATTTTGCCACTGACGGCGGGAGGCGCTTAATAGGTTATTAACCCGACCACCACTGAACATCCGGTTAATAACACGTTATTAACCTCAGTTAATAACTCTGGGTTATTAACTTCCCAGTTTACCCCGGAGCTGTACTGTGTTCACATGTGAGGACTACGCTATCAATGTATGACATATCACACACCTTGCCTCGTTAAATTCCTTAATCATCTCGGCTAGCTGACGTTCTTTCGGATCGTCCGGCATAGCCCCTCCTGCCTCCACCAGCGCGCGTATAGCGTGGTACCTTTCGGAACCCATCACCTTTTCGAAGCTTGCCAAGTCCTTAACCGTTTCCCCGAGCCTTTTTGTTGCCTCGTCAGGCTCTGGCATCTGGCGTTTGGTGAAATGATCTTGACCAAAGGCATCTGGATAGGCAAAGTGACCTGTAGCTGGGCTGCATCTCTCCATATGGGGAAATTTGCTGGAGGAAGATGGGGAGCAGGATTCTGCACTGCTGTACGGGGCAGCAGACACAGTCACTGTACAAATAAATGTGCCAGTGATGACGGCAGCCAACAAAGCAAGAGAGGTTGAGAGCTGCATGACAGTATAGAAGGGTAAAGGGTGATAAAAGGGTTTTGATAGGTCGGTAAGACAGCTAGCTGTAAGAAACAATCTCAGCTTGGTGACCCAAGACAAGTGAGACACAAACAATGTACTAATGACGAGTTGAGGGAACGTAGTCACTTAGGCAAGGTGGATGCGCTGTTGTAAACCCACTGCAGACTGTAGGGACCTAGTACACACGGAGACAAGTTAATCCAGGTGCGAAGATGAGAGCACAATGATGAATATAGAATGTACCTAGTACACACGGAGACGAGTTAACTAGGTAACAGGCATATGAGCATACAACATAACGCAAGAGCAATGGGGGGAATACTCACTCCAGGTGCAAAGATGAGAGCACAATGGAGGAGTAGAGAACCAGGGTGAAAGGGTTATATACTACAAGGAAGCTGGCAACGAGGCAGTGTCCGCGTGATGAAACAAAAGATGCGATCATACTACAAAGGAGTCATGAGACAGGAGACAAAAGGGTGTCTGATAGGGGCGAAGTCCATGAGTAGCGCCGCAAAAGTCCATTACTCCCCCTCGGCGAGACGATACTGGACAAGTCCAAGAGCCTTGCAATGTCGAGCGTGAACATCATGAGGAAGTGGCTTCGTAAAGATGTCAAGCAGGATTATTGGTTCCAGGGATTCAAATCAGTTCGACGAGGCCTTCGTTGAAGCATTCATGTACTGCGTGCGCCTTGACTTGGGTATGTTTTGAGCGGTGTTTGACATTTGGAGATTTTGAAGCATCGACAGCACTCTTGTTGTCACAATCAAGCGTGATAGGAAGGTTGAGAGGGATGTCGATTTGGTCTGCCAAGTCATTCAGCCATTTGAGTTGTTTGCAGGCTTTGTGTGCTGCGTAGTACTCAGAGTCGAAGGTGGATTTGGCAACGGACTGCTGCTTGCGAGATGACCAGCATACAGCTCCATTGCCGAGGAAGAAGGCCCAGCCTGAGGTTGAGAGAGAGTTGTCGGTGTCGCTGGCAAAATCAGCGTCGGTGTATCCAACAAGGTGGTCTTCTCAAGTGTCACTGTGGCCTAGACAGAGTTGGAGGGAGCATGTGCCACAGAGGTAGCAAAGGACGTGTTTTGCAGCCTTGAGATGAGACTGCGTGGGGTTTGACTGATATTGACAAAGCCGAGCGACTGCAAAAGCAATATCAGGGTGAGTACCGAGCATGGCATACATAAGGGAGCCAAAAAGACTGCGGTATTCATGAATGAGTTTTGGATCGCATTGTGAAGGGTCCTCTTTGTTCTTCTCCAACTTGATACCTGTTGGGAGAGGTGTTGACGCAGGATTTGTGTCCTCGTGTCCGAAGCGCTTGAGAACATTGTTGATGTATACCTCCTGGTCCAGGTATATGCGGCGGCTCCCCCTATCCCTAGTGACGCGGATAGCAAGATAGTGCTTGAGTTCCCCCAAGTCCTTGAGTTCGAAGTGCGAGCGGAGCGCAGTCTTTGTTTCCTTCAGCAGAGCAATGCTGTTGCCCATCATGGTAAGATCGTCGACGTAAACAACGAGAATTTCGAGGTCTCCCCCTCATCGACGAACAAAAATAGAGACGTCACCAGTGCCATGACAGGTGAATGCAAGTTGTTCGAGGCATGCCTTTAGCGTGAGGAACCATTGGCGTCCTGCTTGCTTGAGGCCATAGATTGCTTTCCGAAGGTGACATACTTTGCCTTCGGCCACCACAAAGCCTTCAGGTTGCTCCATATAAACCTCCTCGTCCAAAGATCCATTCAAATACGCCTGATGGAAGTCGATTTGGTGGATTTCCCAGTCTAGAGTGGCTGCCAGGGCGACGAGATATTGCCAAGATTCCAGACGGGCGACGGGAGCGAAGGTGTCTTCGTAGTTGATGCCTTGAATTTGCTCAAATCCTTTAGCTACCAGCCGTGCCTTGTAACGGTCAACATTGCCGTTCTTGTCGAGTTTGAGCTTGTATACCCATTTACTCTTGATCGCCTTGCGACCTTGAGGTAAATTGACGAGGTCCCACGTTCCTGAGTCCTGGAGACCTTTGAATTCAGTCTCCATTGCCGCGTACCAGTCATCCTTGTCCTCAGAACCCATAGCCTGTCTGTATGAACGAGGCTCCCCCAGAGGTGTTACAGCTGCCGCTAGGACTAAGTCAGCTTCGTCTGCGAGGACTGCTGCTGCTTGGTTTTTGCGGTTGTAAGGGAGCTTGTTGCCTCGAGATTGTGTAGCCCGTTGAACATCATCCTCACTTGCTGCCTGCCAGATGGAATCCAGTCGCTTCTGTTCGCGTGTAGTGCGGCGGGGAAGCTGATGAGCAGGATTAGATATGGGCAGATAGTCGTGTGCTGAGGGACGATTGGGATTTGGTTCGACTTTGGGTGATTCTACAACTCGAGACAACGAAGGGGTTGGTCTGGACGGTGAGGATGAGAATTCAGTCTTCGGTGTGAAGAACTGCTCTGGTGCCTTTCCTTTGCCCTGCGAGATGCTAGGGTATGGTGAAGGTGTGGCTGGTGTGGATGGTTGAGGAGTGGAAGAGGGGCACGGTATCTGTGACGGCATCTGCGGGGATGGTGTCCGTTCCATACAGACGTCCGTAGATGGTGCGCTGAGAGGAGGCAGTTGCTGAGTAGTAGGCACATGTGGCGTGATAGTAGCCGGCTGCACAGAGGGCGTGTGAAAGGATGGAGTTTCAAGTTCGAAGTAAGTGGGCGGTGTTGGTTGAGGTGCGCTCAAACGCGGGGGTGTAGAGTTAGGACGGTTAGGAAAGACTGTTTCGTCGAATACTACGTCTGTACTCGCAACAATCTTATGGGTATGTTTGTCCCAGAGGCGGTAACCTTTAGAACCCGCTTCATACCCAACAAAGACAAGAGGTTGAGCGTTAGGCTCCAACTTCCGTCGATGATCCTTGTGGATGAGGCGATAGGCCAGGCAGCCAAACACACAGAAGTAGGATACATCCGGTGGTGCGCCTGTGAGTCTCTTGTATGGTGTCCTCCAGTTCAAGGACTTCTTAGGAGCCCGATTACAAACGTGCACAGCTGTCTTCACAGCTTCCTCCCAGAATCCCTTGGACAACCCTGCAGCATGGAGCATGGCTTTCGCAGATTTGACAATCGTACGGTTGTAGCGCTCAGCTTTGCCATTCTGTTGGGGCGTGTCAGGGGTTGTGCGTTGGTGGATTATACCAAGATCCTTCAGCCGTTGAATGAATCTCTTCGACTGGTATTCTCCCCCCCTGTCGGAGCGGAGGATCTTGATGTCGCAACCAAACTGTGTCTTGACCATAGCGCGGAAGTCCTTGAACCTCTGTTCTTGCTCATCTTTGTGTTTAAGAAAGTACACCCAGACGTCGTCGGTGCAGTCATTGATGTACGTGAGCATGTACAGATTTCCGCCGTTGATAGACGCGGTCTGCATGGGACCGGCAAGATCAGTGTGAATGAGGTCGAATGTTCGAGATGCACGAGGAGTGGAGGATGGAGGAAAGGGTCGCCTATGCTGCTTTCCCAAAGCACAGCCCTCGCAGACGTGTTCGGAACGAGGGGCCTCGCTGAGAGCCAGTCCCTTGACAGGAGAGTCTTCAGAACGTAGCTTTTGAAGGGCTTCGAAGTTGAGATGACCGAAGCGTTGGTGAACGAGGTCAATGGGAGCAGTGGCAGAGTGCGTGGAGGAGGCGACGTTTGGAGTTGAAATGGTGAGTTCCAACCAATACTGGCCGCCCCTGAGAGAACCTAAGCCGTAGGTCTTGTTTTCTTTATAGATCCGAGCTCCCCCGTCTGAAAAGACAGTGGAGAATCCCTTGGAATCAAGGCAGGAGATAGCAATCATGCGTTCAGCGATGCTCGGGCAGTACAAGACGTTGTCAAGCTGCACTGTGAGCTGCCTTCTGTCGACGGTTGTGGTGCCAGACACGCGACCTGAACCAAGTGTAGACATCGTAGTCTTAGACGAGTTTGCCAGCGTAGCGAAGTGCGGCGTAGCAAATGCCTTGTACTCAGTGAAGTCGTTGATGTCGTTGGTAATGTGTTTTGTGCAGCTGGAATCAAGCATCCATGGCGTAGAGCCAGCGGTGTACCAGTAAACAGCGGTGTTGGAGGCTTTGGACTCGGGGTCCTCAGCAGAAACTACATGTACAGCGGCGGAACCATTCAACGTAGAACCAGACGACTCCTTCCCCTTTCCTTTCTCCTTCTCCTCCTTGATGCCCTTGGAGGCAGCAGCCTTCTTCCTACACTCCCCCTCAACGTGACCCGTGTACCCACAGAAGTTGCACTTCTTCTTCTTCTTCTTGTTGGCGTTCAAAGCCGAAGAAGCCTGCTTGCCTGCCCGGACAGCAGAGACGTCCGACGATCCCTTGCGCAAAGCCTTGTCAATGAGGCGCGAGCAGATGTCGTCATACTTGAGGTCCTTGGGGGCGGTAACAGCGAGGATGGGTTCGACAATGTTGCCGAAGGAGTCAGGGATGACCGAGAGGAGGCCGAAGATCTTCAGCAGCTCCTTGTTGTCGAGGATGCCAGAGTCACTGACCTCCTTCCATGAGCGACCACGTTCCTCAATCTGCTCAACAAACGGGCGAGAGCCGTCCATCTGAGAGAGGAAGTACTGCTTGAATTTGAGGAAGGCAGAGAAAGTGGTAGTGGCAGAGTAGTTGGCATGCAAGGTAGGATAGATCTCGGCAGCGGTTTTGGTCTCGGTATCGACGAGGTGGTGGAGTGTGGGGTCAACGGTGTTTAACAGGACAAGAGAAACGTTTGTGTCAGCAATTTCCCATTTTTCGTAGTCGGCGTCCTTAGCATCTGGCTTAGTGAGGGTGCCGTCGATGAGGGACAGGGACTTGGTGACGCAAAGGTACTGCTTGATGACAGTGTTCCATGTCTTCCAGTTGGAAGCACCAGTCAACTTGGTGATCGATTTGATCTTGATGAGAGGAGGTACCGTGGTAGAGGCAAAAGAAGAGTTGGCCGCAGAGGGACCAGCAGAGGCGGAGGTAGCCATGATCAGGGATATGTGTAACAGTAATGCTACACTCACCAGATAAGTTGGTTAACTTGAGGGGGATGTGGTGAGATAGAGAGTAAGAGTGGTGGTGAGCGAAGTACTGGTGGGTACTGAGTAGTCCTGGTTCAACAGAGTGGATAAGACTGAGGGGATATGCCTCAGGAGTGCCTCTATATATACATGAAGGGGAGGACCCCAGGTACTACCCTAAGACCCCTAATACCTACATGAGTAAGCGAAGTAATCTACCTTACTAAGCATGCCCTATGCCCTAGTGGTGCCACTTCAATAATCAACCAATAGCAATTGTCCCCATGACCTGACCCCATGACCCAGCTCCAAGGCTAGACTTGTTCTAGCTTGTTCTAAGACAAGGCTAGACTTTTCCAGAATGTTCTATACTATGACATCATAGTTCCAGCAAGTTCCACAAGGTTCCAGAGAGTTCTATCATGTGATACACAGATAAGGAAAGGAGCGCATCAGCGCATCAGAGACAGGAGGCGCATCAGCGCATCAATTGATAGGCACTAAGAATAAGCGCCGGAATAGGCGCCTGATAAGCGCCAGATAAGCGCTGGATAAGCACCGGATAAGCGCTGGATAAGCGCCTAAATAGACGCCGGATAAGCACTGGATAAGCGCTTGACAAGCGCTTAAATATTCCCAATAATACCATTGCCTGGTAATGCAAGTCTTGTGGAAACATTGAAAATCTGTGACATTACCCCCCCTTCTTGCTTTGAACTCCGTGCAAAGAGTTTTGAACAAACACCTTGGTCATTGATTCCACTTTTTCACCATTGTCAAGAGGGTGCCTAAGCAATTCCGAGTGACTCTAGCGGCTTCTACCGACGCCCCTGACGGGGTTCACACCTCATTGGCTGATGGTAGTCTAGTCCGTACCCTCCTCGGTTGCGTCATTGGATCGTGGATGATCCTTGGTGTGTTGTCCGTAACTTTATACACAGTAAATCGTAGCTGAGCGTATAGCTCGGGGATGATCGTCGTAGAATTTCTTGATCGCTTCTTGAGCGTGCGTAATGTTTTCTACAGGTTCCCACGTGTCGTCGTTTGGTCCGTAGCCTTTCCAGCGTATGTAATACTGAAGCTTTTTGGCACGACCTGTACGTCTTGACTTGAGAATCTTCTCGACTTCATATTCTTCTTCTCCGTCGATGATATCTGGCGGAGGCATCTCCAGCTTTTGGCCTTCGAATTCAGGTTCGTTGTATGGTACCAACTTGCTTGCATGGAATACAGGGTGTATCCTTGGTGAACGTTCGGGCCATTCCAGTCTGAATGTGACCGGCGAGAGCTTTTCAGCAATCTTGAATGGGCCATAGTACTTGGCTGACAGCTTATGTCCAGATTTTGGTAGTCTCTCAGATCTAGCATGACCTGATCGCCTTCGTTGAAGGGGACCTTCTGGACGTGCTTGTCATAGTACCACTTCATGCGTTCAGCCGCAAGTTGTAACGCCGCTTTAGCATGCTCTTGAGCTTGCAAGCGGTTCCACATGATGTCATTCATGTCAGACCTTTTCAGGTCCTTAGTGAGCGTTGGACCAGCTCTAGGGTGTCTGCCATATTCGAGGTAGAAAGGCAAGTGCTTAGTTCCCTCGTGCGCTGCATTGTTGTACCGAACTCAGCCGAGCTGAGCAGTCTAGCCCAGTCGTCATGTAGTTGATCAACGTAACAACGCAGGTACTGTTCGAGCGTTTGGTTAACTGTTCAGTTTGACCATCAGTCTGCGGATGATATGCAGTAGTCATCGTAGATTCTATCCCTAGCATTTTACACCATTCCTGGAATAAATCTGCTGCGAATTGTGGACCTCGGTCGGAAATGATTTGCAAAGGTAACCCGTGAAGGGTCCAGACTCTCTCATAGAGTAGAGCTGCAAGATCTTTTGCCGAGAACTCGTTTACAATAGGGAAGAAGTGCGCCCTTTTAGTGAGGCGGTCTACGACTACGCAGATAGCATTGAAGCCATCAGACTCCGGTAACTGAGTAATCAAGTCGACAGTCATGATATCCCATGGTTCGGCCGGAACCGGATTAGGGATGAGTGGTCCATAAGGCTGTTGCGGACGAGTCTTCATCCGCTGACATGTGTCACAGCCTGTCACGTATTTCTTGACATCGGTGGTTAAACCTGGCCACCAGTAGTTTCTCGAGATCAGTTCATACGTTTTCCATCTGCCAGGATGTCCGGCAGAAGGTAGATCGTGATGCATCTGGATGATTTGGCGTCTCAGATCTAATTTCTGATCTTTGGGGATGTAGACTTTTCCACGGTATAGGAGTAATCCGTTCTCAAAATTCCATTCCTCTAGTGATTTCTTGAACTCCCTAGGACCAGAGTTAAGTAACTGCTGATAGTCCTTGGTAACTTCGTCGTTCATGAGTGCTTCCTTGACCCGTCTTAGGATTTCATCATCGTTGATAGGCGAGTCATGAGAGTTTTCGATAGCAGAGATGGCAAAAAACTCGGGTTTAAGGAGAATTTTGTCCTCGTTATCGGAATTTACCCCCTCTTCATGATCTGGCCTCCTGGACAGAGGATCTGCGGTAAGCATGGTCTTTCCGGGTTTGTGCCGGAGCACGAAATTGAATCGCGTGAGGTATAACGCCCATCGCGCTTGTCTCCGAGTCAGCTTCTGGGCATTCCTGAAATATGTCAGGTTTTGGTGATCCGACCAATTTCTACGGTAATCGGATGTCCCTCCAGATGTTGACGATACTCTTCCAGGGCGCGGATAATAGCCAACAACTCTTTATTGTATATCTCATATTACGTTCATGGACGTTGAGTGATTTAGAGTAGAAGGCTACTGGATGCCACAGCTTGTCAGCTGGGATCCAGTTGTGATAGTACCGCTCCTGTAGCAAAGTCACTAGCGTCTGTTTCCAGACGGAAAGGGTTTTCGTCATCTGGTATCGCAGAATGGGTGCTGACGTAAAAGCCTGTTTCAGACTTTGGAAGGCCTGTTCCTGAGCATCTTTCCAGATCCAGGGTTGGTCCTTCTTTGTAAGAATAGTGAGCGGTTTGCATGTTTAGCAAAGTCCTTGATGAAACGCCAATAGAAGTTGGCAAAGCCTAAGAAGGCTTGGACTTGCTTAACCTTTTCAGGTCGCGGCCACTCAGTAACTCCGGTGAGTTTGGCTGGATCCATCTCATGTGTCCTGAGAAATGATCATCCAGGTACTCAATGCGATCTTTTTCAAAAAAGCATTTTTCTGGTTTGGCAAATAGATCGTTCTCGCGTAGACGCTTGAGCACTTCCTGTGTGATGCGACGGTTTTCCTTCTTGTCTTCAGTGAAGATGAGGATGTCGTCGAGATACACCATGACATGTCCTTCTAAGATCAAATCACTCAGAATTTCATTCATCATGGCTTGGAATGTCGCAGGTGTGTTGCTGAAACCGAAATACATCACCTTGGCTTCGAAAAGACCACGGTGTGTGAGAACGCCATCTTCCATTCGTCACCCTTTCGGATGCGAACGTTATTGTATCCCCATCTAAGATCAATCTTTGAGAAACCTTAGCCTTGCTTAACAATTGATTAAATCGTTGATGCAGGTATGGGGTACCGGTTTTTCACCGTGATGTCGTTCAGTTTTGGTATCTTGCACAAGGCGCAACGAGCCATCTTTCTTCTTGACAAAGAACACAGGTGCTGCAATCGGACTTTTTGATTTGCGGATGTAACCTTTTTGGAGTTCCTCTTCGATCCATTGATCTAGAGAATTCTTTTCCATTGGAGACAGCGGGTATAGTTTAGCCGCTTTGGGAAGGGAGCCACCTTCCTCAAATTCGATCGCGTGATCGTACGGTTTGCGTAACGGCATGCGCTCTGATTTTTTCTTTGAAAAGACGTCACCAAATTCCCAAAGATATTTTGGTACTAATGGCTTCCAATTGACGGACTCTTGTTCGTCAAAGCCGTCTTCAAAGCCCTCATCTTCCTTTCCAGAAAGTTCAGCAATTATTTCTGCTATTTCTTGGTCTTCTGGATCGTCTAAGTCGATCCAGTGGATGTGAGGGTTGTCCGGGTCGAAATTTCCTATTCCGTCCAGGTTGTCTGACACCGAACGTCCCTTAGGTAACTCAAGTTCATCGATCTCTTCTTGAGTTACAGTGATGTTTTTACGAGCTCTTGGGGCACAGAGTTCAGGACATCTGGTAAATCTCCACTCGCCATTTGCCCAATCTATCTCGGATTGTGGCGGCGTAAGAAGGTCATCCCGATAATCATTTGTTTACTACCGAGATCAGTAACGAGCATGTGTTGTCTTGCTCTGTGCGAACCTATTTCTAGGTATGCACGTACTGAGTGAGTGATTTGACCATCTTTATTGGGAGTACCGTCGACGTTGATGACGTTAAACGGTGATGCCAGTTGATTTGTTACCAGATTGTTACTTTCAACCACTGACTTACTGATGAACGTGGTTGTGGCTCCTGAATCTACCAGAGCTTCGACCTGCACTTTCTTTCCATATACCCAAATTGTAACCGGTAGAAAAAATGAATTCTTTGAATGCGCTACATTTTTGACAGTATCTACGGTACAAAGATGAGGGTATCAGGGCCTAAGCGTTCATGTTCGCAGGGAGTCACATGACGCTTCGGAAAAAATCCTTGCCCTTGGTCGGCTTTTTCCCTTTCCCTTGTCAGGGGACGGGTGAGGAGTCAAGGTTCATCATCTTCCGTTGGAACCTCCTCGATATGAGCCGCCAACTCTAGGCGCGCGGTATTAACATTTTTTGTCTTAGACGACGAGGCTTAGGGGCTTCTGCCTCGCTGTCCGTTCCTGAGTCCTCGGCATCTGCTGCCCGAATCTTCTTTGGCGCCGAAGACTTTCCATCCTTCTTCACTCCTTCTTCTTATCATCGGGCTTCTTCTTCAGGCCGTTGAGGTTGCACTCATCCGTATTATGTCCTTTTGACTTATGGATGTGGCAGAACTTTTCCGATTTTTCAGTCGAATTTACCTCCTTGCCTTTGCCCTTGTTCCGCTTTTCATTCTTCTTCTTCTTCTTATCCGCCGCGTCCACCTCCATGGGAGTGGACGTATCCTTCTCCTTTGCAAAGATCTGGCCCTGTGCTTTCTCCGGATAGACCTTCTTGTGGATGTCGAGCAAGAGGTCGAGGAACTGAGGCCATGTGTAGGGAATTTGATTTTCATCTTTCCCATCATACGAGCCTCATATCCTTCTCGATGACGTGCTTGAGCTTGTGAATAGCAAGTGTCCTCATATCCAGAAAGCCTGCCAAGCGTACGGAAGCGTTCCGCATACTTGACAAAGTTCTTGTGTGCCAAATCTGTATTGTTGAACAAGGCGTTAAGCTCCTTTCGAGCGCCCTCCTTGTCGTCCCGTTGCCCGTATTGTACCTTGAGCTCGTTTTCGAACTCTTCCCACGTTCCAATGTCTGACCCTTGTCAGCTTTTGATCCACGGCTCCATGTATTGAGCCGCCGCGCCTGAGAGCCGGTTCATTGCGACGGCAATACGTTGCCTGTCAGTAGCAACGTTCTCGTGGACAAGCCACAGAGAGATCTTGTTCAACCACTGTTGAACTTGACCTTGCCGTCAGTGCCGTTGAACTCCGGAGGTTCGCCAATCTTGGGCTGGCGCGAGGATCCTCCTTGTCCTTGAGACAGGGAAGCTGGTTGATCTGATTGACCACGTTAGTGATCGTTGTCTTGACCATATCAAGGTCAGTGTCCATTCGCTGGACTTGTGTGTCTGCAGCACATTGTGAGTATAGGTCTTGAGCGACCTTATCGACGTATTGCTGGAGGTTATCCTCCAGCAATGACAACTGATTGTTCCAAATGAGAACCATTTGATTCATCATATTATGAACAATAGCAGTTGTTGCTTCTCCCTCAACAGTGCGGGTGAAAGCCCTTTGGGCTATATTGAGGCCATGGAATATGTGCTGCTCGAAGTTTTCAACCGAAGGGTTATAGACGATGGGAGTGATTTTCCCGAAAGAACAGAGTGGGTGAGGTTGGCGGCGGCGGCAGCGTTGGATCCGGCATTAGATTGAGAGGCCATTGCTTCTAATTTCTTAGTTAGCAAAGGATAAGCGAAATACTATTTCTAGTATAAGAAGAAGAGAAACACCACTTTTCACACATTGAACTCTTGTCAGAGTTGTTTTCACACATTAAATCCTTTTCAGGAAGTTGTCACCGAGTAAAATGAGGCTTGTCAGCCCATACATTTTATTCCATTTCTGCATATACAAAGGTGTTCATGTCGAACAGCCCTTCTAGCAATTCTAGTATGTAACCCCATCTCCGATGTATGTCTACAAAACTAATCCTGCCTAAACTCTTCAAGTCCTTTTTCAACATCCTCCATTCCCTATTCGTCATCTTGTCCGTGTGATTCTCCTTGAACCACTGTTCAACCATGAATACACGGCCGATCAGCAGCTGAGCTTTCTCCCTGCGAGTGTTGAGCTGGTGGTTAGATGATTGCCCACCACTCGAGAAAGAGGCGTTCCAGCTTCTTGAGCACGGGTTCAAGCCTTTGACAGGCTGCTGTGATCATCGGTTCGAGCTCCTCTTGACGAAGTATTAACTTCGTTTTACGGAAGTGGAGAGAAGCGGGAAGAGGAGAGGGAGTGGGGATGTAAGCGCGTTGGTTGCGCTCCTCGATACGCTGGAGAAGGGTAAGCTTTTCAGCCTTTTCCTTCTCCTGCTTCTCGATGCAGTCGAGAAGGCTGAGTTGAGACATGAGTGGAGACCTTCT
>JABYQR010000596.1:0-17440 GCA_022592445.1 Cytidiella melzeri | reverse complement strand
ACTGTGAGTCGTTGCGGTCGCGAGTGAGTTCGATCAGGATCTTGAGGCGTCTGGTAGTGGCCTCGATCTTCGGCTTGAGGATGCCGACTTGGTCCTTGATGGAAAACTTGTGGAAATCGAGCGTCACAGGTTTTTGTGCGTCTGGGCGAGGTGGCGGGGGTGCCTGGGAGACGCGGTCCTTGAGAGACGGTTTCTCAATTCGCTCCGCGAGGGTTTGCGCGCGTTCTGTGCGTGCACGTTCCTTGATGGACTCGTTGTCACGAGCAAACTTTTCGTGGTCGAAGGCAGGAAGCCTGGTGCCCAGGGGATGGTAGTGAGGGCGGCGTGAGACGTAGGATACGATGGCTTCAAGATCCTTTTCTGTGTAGAGACGAGGACGTCCTTGCTCGCGTAGTTCTCGACGAGCCTCAAAGAAGGACTCGGGTATGCGGCGACGAATGCGTACGTCCTTGGGCACTATAACCACGAAGTGAGATGTAGGATCAAAGGTTCGGGCCAATACAACGTACTGGTAAACCGGGGGGACTAAACTTTTATAAACTTTGGGGAAAGGGAATTTATGCGGTTGCGCGACGTCCAGGCGAGCGTACGGAGATTCTACCTAATGTCAGGAATACAACCCAACTCTATGAAGAGCGAGGGAGTGACGACAAGGGGGGAAGGAACGACGAGCGAACTCGCGTGGACGATGACGACAGGAGTATAGGTGATGAGGAGGAGTGGAGACACGACGACGAGGGATCAGCTGACGATGAGCTAAAGACCAGGATATATTAGCACAGTGGTGAGACTAGTACAAGGTGAACGTCACCTAAAGACCAGGAGGTAGAATCTGAGGTCTTTAGGGAGCTACAGGGTGGGTTTATATACATCTCAGACAAGGACCCCTGGTACCGGGTCTGTACTCCTAACACTGCCGTGGGAACGTATGGTGTGCTATGGTGCGATGTTCTACAATGTTCCACAATGTTCCAGCACCTTCTATGATCATGTGACCAGTCTGTCACATGCACTTGATCACATGCAGTAGCCATGTACCATCGATAAGATAAGATAAAGAAATTAAAAGGAAAAGAAAGGGAAAAAGTGTGCATGTTCGTGACACTGGACTTCTCGACGCGCTTGGTTCAGATCCTTATGCAAAGGATCTGGGCGAGCAGTAAAACGGGGGTGGGATTCTTTCGGCACTAAGAATCAACCACGGAAAGTGAACGAGTCAGCGATCAAGCACGTCAAGACGGACGGCGATGGCTTACTCTCAAACGTAGGGGGGAATAAACTTTTTTAAACTGGGGGGACAGGAGGGCTTGATCCAAGCTAAGGGCAGTCGTGCCGGTAGCTGTGTGGTATCTTGACCTAATGTCGCGGAGCGACTGCTGCTATGCTGATAACCCTAAAAAGGGAGTGGAGTAGAGAGGAAGGGGGTGGATCTCCAACGACGACAACGAGGTCAAAGTCGATGATGAGCAGGCAAGCAGGCACTGAGGCCGGATACTGGCAGTGCAAATGACGAAGTTAATATTATGCTTATACTAGGTTACATGGAGTAACTCACCTGGCAGTGCAAATGACGAAGAGGTCAAGATGCAGAACCAGGGAGGGTAAGGGGTACTATATATACTGGGTCTGGGTGGTCTGTGCACCAGTTCCCACACTAGGGACTGGAGTAACTGTGGGACTGGAGTAACAATAGAACAATAAAGAACCAGGGTAACTGTCAAGGACCAGGGTACGTAGAACAATAACAGGATAAGAACAATAGAACAATAAGACCTGGGGGAATCCCTGGGGAATCCCCATCAATGGAAGAGGAACAATAGAACAATAGCCTAGGTTGATCTGGAACCGCTCCAGACTGAGTCTAGGGTTTGGGTCTGGACTATTGATAAATAAGGCAGGATGTCACGTGACCCGGGTTAGGGTTAGGTCCGGTAACACTCCTAGCCGGAAAATAAGCGCTCTAGATAGGCGCCCAAAGCTGTAAACTTGTGACATTGTTGGAAAAATCCGGTCTCTGTGGGACTATCCATGTCAAGACTGCCACAGACTGTGTTCTGATTGTAACTCCTGCTTGTAGAGCAGCTGGTGGTTGTGAAACTGTATGGAAGAATCAAAGGCAGTGCTCTATGCTGATGAAACCACATCCTGTTGATGTCTCAACTGTATCAGCCCCACTAGAACTTCCACAGGTTGTGTTTAGATTGGAACTCCTCCTTAGAGAGCAACATGGTTGTGAGCATTTGTGCAACAATCCAATGCAGTGCTTGCTGCTGATACAACCATGTCCTGTTGATATCTGAACTGCCTCACCCCCATTGCAACTGCCACAGGCTGTGTTCTGATTGTAACTCCTGCTTAGAGAGCAACTAACAGTTGTGAAACTTTGTGGAACAATCAGATACAGTACTCACTACTAATGCAGCCCAAAATTTACGTTTTCCAAGAATGCAGGGGTTGTGAATTTGTAGTTAGCTTCCAAAGTACTGGTAATTCTTGCTCAGAGGCAATACTATGTGTGGCATGTCTTCCAATTGTATTCCTTGTTCAAAGAGCAAGCAATGTCTGTGGATTGCTGCACATGTACCTGATCAAAATTTGACATCATTTGCCAGCAGGAGTGGAGTTTGAATCTGAGTCTGGAAGACCATTTTCAGTAGACTGGCCATAATGTGCTCAATCCCACCTCAATTGACAGGATGTTTGTACCAGGATGTTGCCACAAGATAGGGCTATCCAATGGTGTAATATGTGTACAAATCTGTACCCATATGCAGTCTGTAAAAATCTAAAACTGCATTTTGATTGCAAAAGTGACCTGATACAAAGTTATCAAGGGCTGATAACAAGGCCAGTGTGATGCCATCAGCTGGATTCATTGTTTTGTTATTGACACTGTTATTGTCTGTATTCTGCCATCAAATTCCCACACTTTGGGGGACAAAAAGGTCACATCTGAAAAGGCATCAATGTGCTGGAGCACACTGGAACAATTCTTCTTCATTCTTCAGGAATTGTAACTACAACCAGTTGTTGCATCAGAAGTAAACACAGCACAAGATTGACAACAAGATGAATAAAGCCCCTTTTCACCATTTCTGACTACCTTTTTGTAAAGTCATGCTTGCTTTGCCTGCAACCAAGCTTGTCAATTGTAATACAATTACCTTATCCCACATTGAGCTGCTGATTGAAGTTTTACAAATGGTTACTCGTTCAAGGAACTGATTCAGGCCATATAACTTATTCTAATTGCTGCTACTGGTAACATAATTACTCATGAAAGTAGCTATGTAAAACAAAACCACTTATTTAAGCTGCTATCAACAGCAGAGAATAGCAGAGTTACTTAGTAATCTGATTCAAAAAGTACTATTTCTTTCACGCTTCAGGAATTGTACTTGCTACTTGCTGGCCCTGCTGGCTGAAAACTCACGTTGAGCAAGATAGCGACAAGCTAGAAAATGGTGGGGTCCATATCATTCTTGATCAAGATTACAATCCCGGAAGGATAAAGAAGAATTGTTCCAGTGTGTACCAGCACATTGATGCTTTTTCAGATGTGAACCTCTTGTCTCCCAAAGTGTGGGAATAAAATGGCAAGTATAAACAGTGATAGTTCCTATATCAAATTAATGAACACAGTTGGCGGCATTACACTGACTTTGTTAGCAGCCTTTCAAACTTTGTATCAAATTACTTTTGGCAATCAAAATACCCTTTCTGATTTTGGAGACTGTACATTGACACAAATCTATATATCTCATACACCATCAGGTAGCCCTATCTTGTGCCAACATCCTGGTCCAAGAATCCTGCCAACTGAAGCAGAACTGAGAATGGTATGGCCAGTTTACTGAGAAAAGTACTCAGATTCAGATTGGAACTCTACTCTTGTACTTGCTGGCACATGAGCCAAATGATGTCAGATCCTGGCCAGGCACTCAAATTTATTGTAGACATGTACAGCAATTTACACAAATTGCTTGCTCTCTGGGCAAAGATTACCATTTGAACACAATCCACAAATCTGTGCAAGAATCACCAGTATTCTGGGAGCAGATTATAATCAGGGTTAGCAAGGCCGGCAAGCAGCAAGTACAATTCCTGAAGATTTCATGAAATATTACTTTTGAAGCCAGATTTTTAAGTGAACTTGTTGCTGGTAGCAGCTTGACTAAGTAATTTGGTTGTTACTGCCATTTGCACAACGATTTGGAATGCAAGTTTTTTCGGCCCCACTTCCAGTGCTTCGAACTTCCCGGACATGGTCCGAGGTCTCCAGATGACATCATTGTTACACGTTACGGGCAGTGCCTGTCCCCAGCATGCCGCGGCTGTGCACAACTCACCCTACAGCCACCACTAATGGGACGCACACACAAAGCTCTCACGTGTTCACACAACCTCAAGGCCCGCATCCCAGTTCTCTTCTATGAACAAGGCTACACAGTGAAGAAGATTGGACATATCCTTGGTGTGAGCAAGTCGCTCGTATACAACTCTCTGAACAGCTACGACCGCTTTGGTGTCACCCATAATCCCTTCGCTTGTCAGTGTGGGCATAGGTGTCTAATGACGCAGGAAGACATCAACTACTTACGCAGCCTACTCTCTCACCGGCACTCATATTATCTTGATGATCTTCAACTCAAACTACTTGAGCATTGTGGGCTTGACATCTCCATTGCCACAGTCTGTCGTACACTCCGTCGTCTGAGAATTTCCAGAAAGAGAGTATGGAAGAAAGCAGCAGGTGAGCGTGCATGTGTCATGTTCTACTACTTTATAGCAACTGACATTATGCAGAACGCAATGATCTGCTTCGCGCAGCCTACTGGAACCGCTTCGCAACATTGGTACCTGATCCAAACATGCTTATGTTTACGGATGAGTCTCACAAAGATCAGCGCACACATGATCGGTTGTATGGCTATTCCGAGATTGGAGTTCCCTGTGTTCAGCGTGCAACATTTGTACACGGACAGTGTATTACTGTACCGGCATGACCTAACGTTCGCGTCACGGTCACAAGGCCTCCGAACATCGCCATTTCGAACGTTGGTCACAGGTCGCAGACCGTCGCGAACATCCTGCTGATTGTGTGACCGCGGGTGCTTACGTAATTAGCGCAATTTTTTGGAGGGGGGCGCTCTGTGTGCGCAAGGATATGATTTTATATGACTGGTGCCTGCTGTTGTCAAGTAGCGACGCTAGCGACACACGCCTTGACCGACGCGCGCCTTCATCGAGTGGCCACAGGCGCCTATTGATATGTTCGAACATTGGTCACAGGGTCACAACACTTCTCGAACATCCGGATCTTCGAACATCTGAGGGTCACGGTCACAAGCCGCGAACGTTAGGTCATGCCGGTACAGTAGTATTCTGCCATTGCTGACTCTTGATGGCATTATAACATATGATCTCATTGAGGGCTCATTGACATCAGGAAACAAAACAAAGTCTCCGGCAGCTACGGAGCTCTCCGGAGCACTCTGTAGCAGCTGGGAGCTCGGGTAGCCTTCGCATTGTTTCCTGATGGACAGCAGCTTGCTTTGCGCGCTTTATCCGTGACCAAGTGGTATGTTTAAACTATTTTTGCAAATTTACAGTATCAGAAACATCGATTATTTATAGATTCCCCTCACCACTCCCTATCCTGGCCCTTGAAGTGTACTTGTGCTGGATATTTGTAACATTCACCACTCAGACACAAGCTACAAAGGTTGATAGAAGATGCTGGTAGGTGTTTATTGAGCTAAAAGATGCATATTCTGAACTTGACAGTGTTCATGTAGACTGCCACATTCTATATCTTCCACCTTACTCCCTGGACTTCAACCATATCGAGTATGCCTTTTCCTCTGTCAAGGCATACTTACGTTGATACGCCCAGAAAACGGCTAGGCGTGGAAAAGACGGCAGCAGCCCGCCATTTGCGCGGCCTGTGTCATCCTGAGCGGCAAATCCCTTCACTTTCCCAGCGTCGCGGGCACGAGGAGTTCACCGAGGTCACGAGGAGTTTGCCGAGGACCCGAGGACTTGACAAAGAGCAGCAACGCGCCGGAAACATCCGAGGCTGAGAACTCGCACCGAACCCTGACTCGCAGACACACCCCTTTTGCATCGGAGCATGGGCCGGCCAGCCACCAAGTGTTTCGGACGCGGGTTGGACCAACAATAGAAGAAATTTGACTCGCAAACCCCGTTTCAGGAAGACTCCTATCACGCCACGCTGTGGAATGGGGAATCGCTCTTGCCCTCGGTTTTGTGTCAATACCTCTCGGTGCTTTGTTGTGTTACATACCCAACGGACCTGTCTATCGCTTCTTCATCAAGATCAGGCTTATGCGCGACCCTGAGGTATTGCCAGTCGAGCGACCAAACACGGAGTGGAATTCGGCCATCGAGCTTGTTCGTGACAATCTGGCTACCTTTGCGAATGTGCGGGGTGCACGCATGCGAGCGTCGTCTTACGTCGACAGGAGTCGAAAGGCTCATCCTGAACAGGGACCTGTTGCGTTGTGAGTAGTGTCGCGTTTTCCTATCGAGTCTGACGTGTGTATTCACTTCATTGGCAAGGTCATCTCTGATGACGATGGTCCCGTCCTTGGTCGCATCCTCAATTGGAGCTGGATGGGCGCCGCAGTCACCCAGCGGACTTTCAGATCCAGCTCATTTCGACCCCTCAAAGTCCTCAGCCGCGCTGTGGGAACACAAGGTTCAGATACACCCAGACACAAAACACGACGATCCTGTCTACCAGAAATATGGAAAGTACGGGAAGACAGAACAGATGGCTTGAGTCTGTCTAGGATCCATACTCGTAATAAGCAGTTTGCAAGCTGCTGTTCACTGTCTCTAGCATCATATACATGTTCCATTTGCTCTGCATCACCCACATACGATACCCACATTGGTTCCCGGTCTCTGCACATCCTCGCTGGCGTGTTGGCCATAATACATCATATGACTGGCCCAGGCCCTCACGACTCACGACCTTTCATGCATACCTTAGTCTCTTCTTTCGATTTACTACACATCATATTTGACAGCTCTGGCCTGCCTAGTTGCAACCTTCCTTGTACATCTTCGCCGACAATCCAGTGTCTTAATGCTCAATAGAATATCTTGAGGAAGCTTGGAGGAAGCGACTGTTTGCACCTATGCAAAGCGTGATACACTTGGACGACTTGCGCCGGTGAACAGCAGCACATTCCGCTGGTACTCCTTCAACTTTCTGACCCGCTTTGCTCAATATAGAATCTTGAGATAGGAGGGATGTTATGATGAGGTGCAATGTATTATTGTATACCCCGACTCCAAACAGGAGGCCACAGTTGTGGTATAAGTATGCTTTCGATTGTAGATGTTCAACGCATACAGACGTCAAGTCGTCGCAGAACTCATCCTACAGTTATTGTAAGACTTCGGATTAGCGCAATAATAGTCAGAGGACTTGAATTCTGACACTCGTGGCATCCACACCGGGCCCAAGTGCTGGCAGCAGAGTATAGACAACAACTTGAAGTTATGTAGCAGTTCCATCAGACCTGAGTGAGTCAGACCTGCTTGATTATTGATGTTCGCAGTCTGGTACTTGCGCCCTTCGGGCGATTTACTTCCCTTGACTTGAAATAAATTCTCAACCCCGGAAGTAATAACTGCTCGTGAATATTGTCAGCTGCACTCACGACAGGTGCTGCGATGTACGGAGGCATTGGTAGGTATAGATGCTGGCGGGAAGTCGCCAAATTCCCAGCTGAAGCATTCCTGCGCAGACCTGGTGAGGACTGATGAACCAATGAAATCTTAGTGAGACGACTCACGACGCAGTCCTCTTCTATTTCTGCCGCGGGAACCTCTCGCCCTATTTCTTCGCTTGGTGGCCATGTATGGTTCAAGACTTCCTCGATGACGCTGACTATGCCGTGTTTGCGTATGTCAACGGCCCATGAGAGGTTAGTCACCGTGTCGTAAACGATGGAACGGCCAAGGTGACATCTGACATAGTGACGCAAAGAATCACCGCTGCGGTCAGGAGTTTCTGAGTCAGACGGAGTGGTGCGTACGTACCTGGTTTCAAGCGCGTATCCTGCAAGTGCACAAGAGGACAAGACACCATTACAAGTGCCCATTGCTGCCGGATCCGCTGTATGGTATACGTGCGTTATGTGAGCGTGTGTGGAAGGCTAGCAAAAGATATCATTCAATATTCAAGGCACGCGGTCAAGGGTACTGACTGGTTGTGGGAGATGTAGTCGCGTGGATGCGAGTTTCTCTCCGGGTGACTCAAAAGAAACGACGGGAACGCCGAAAGTAGCTCCCAACAGCGACGCAAGACCGCCGCCCAACGAGTGTCCGATGATCCAGATATTAGAGTCCGGGTACATATATGTCAGATTATTGTATAAGCCCTGGCGACGAATGCGCGTTTAGTGAAGATATTTGTCAACGACTGGGAAGGCGGGATTGCTCACTGTGCCGACAGTGTAGAATAGACTATCGTCTACAAGCGCACGTTCCAGACATTCCTGGTCACACTTCCATCCACCACGGTAGCAATCACAAACGGTCGTCCACGTCCAGTCGACTCGAGCGCAGCAGCAGCTGAACAGCAGGTTGTCGTTGAACTTGTCTTTCTTCGCTGTTGGGCCGCCGCCGCCTATGAAACCCATCGAGGTGCCCTTAATAGAGAGTACTACTGTAGAATTATCTGGAGTAGCGAAAACGTGGCCACGGAATCCATCTTCATCAGGTTCCCAACCAAACGGGTACGACTGACGCATGTCGTGAGCGCGGCCTCTTCAAGACAAAAAGCTCTACCACTCACCACTGTCCACTCCTGGTCCAACTCGTACCAACCGGCTTCACCAGGCTCAAGGTACGCGTTATTGGTCATCTTGGCCAGCTCGAGCAGCGTCGCCCTCTTCTCTACATCTGGTGCTTCTATCTCATCCTCATCCCATTCAACGAGCACGTTCTCCTTGAACAATCTTGACCGCGTTCGAGCAAACTGGAATTGTTCTTGAGAGGTGGGCCGTGCTGCCTTTATACGCCGCGTGGCAATAGAATACGTTCTATCTCTAGAGTGCAACAAAGCACTGTTCGCCCGAACGTCGCTGAAAACGACGTGGGCCTCGGGAGTGGTTGCGTGCTGGTGCCTCAACTGGAATGTGAGGGCGTTGCTCGTTGGTAACGGGACTTTCCACAGTCGAAACAAAGCCTCCTGTGGTGTCCAGATGAGCAGCGAAGAGAGCAGGCGAGTCAAAGAGGAAGGTAACATTTGATGTACATGGCAAAGACAGTGACAGAGCCTGAGGTGGTTGTGGGGTGTGGCGGGATGTGCGCAGCTCGAGATGACGTCGGGAATTTCCTTTCTAGTATTGCCGCCTCTGTATCACTGCTCTGCCGCGTTACAGTAAACGTTCAATGGCGGGTGAGGGAAATGCTTTAAAGTCAGGTGAGTCTTGGAGCTGAGTCATTTGAGGTTCTCACTGGTCGACCAGTACTTGTACTCTCTTGAGTCTCCGACACGTACATGTCTGGTGCGGAAGCTTTGCTCGACCATGACGCCACTTGAAAGATGATGGCCAGCAGCTTTGGAAAACAAAAAGATTCTAGAGCAGTCGCAGCTACTACTTGGCGGTAACTTGGGCTCGCTTTCTCTCTTTCTCTCTCTCTTTCTCTCTATATGGGAACAATTCACAACGACTAAGCCTCGAGATCTTTGTTTTAGAACAACGCTCAAAGTATGACAAGGTGAGCCATCTCGAGGCTATATATACGATAGCTTCAATGTCGAGTCACTGACTCCTTTGGCGCCGTGCCACAATGCTAGCACGCCTTCATTGCCATGTCACCCGACTCGGGTGCGTCATTCAGCAAGCAGTACACGCTACCATCGTCGTATAGAGGCAAGACTCGTGTCAACACCTCAGAGAGACGCGGGCATGTCCATTCAACGGACAAAAGTGTTGAATCAATGGACGAGCTCACCGGTACCGGGCCTTTGAAGAGCTCGTTCGCGTTGGAGAGAATAGTGATTGCGTATTGCCGTTCTGGCCACTGGTACGACGGATTGGGTGGCAACAGCAGCGCAGTCACTGACCGAAAGGGAATGCACGGCTGTATGCTGGACTAGCGGAGAGGAGAGTGAGCAAGCGGTAGGCTCGTTCCCAGCCGTTCATGCTTGTCCCGGTTGGCGCGTTTTGCTTGCGTCCGGACTGGCTGGCGAGTCTATGAAAGCGGTGGCAGCACCAGTACCAATGGAAGACAGTCCAAACGAGGCGTAGAACGCTCAGGTCTCAGAACTCGGAGGCGTGGTTGACACAACATATTTAGAAAGCGGGTATCTGGTGGAGGTCGAGACTCCACTATATCACATTCAAAGCACAGGACAACAGCCCTCGTCGTCCCGACAACAGGTCTGACACAAGCTGTTGTGTCGTGGTGCAGTGGCTCGCGATATCACCGCTACCATGGGTGCCATGCATATGTAGTAAGAGACCCACTTCCCACCTGTCTTGATGCCCTCTGATGATGCTCTCATGGGTAAGTACAACCGTAGGTTCAACGGAAAGGCATTCGCTGGCTAAGCATGATACTTTCTGGGGCTTTGATAGGGGCACGGTGAATACCCGACGTCACAGCATTACACTGCAGCAAGACCAACACTCACTCCCAGTTCTTCATATACACGCAGGACTATCGGCCGCGGGGAGTTATGCTGCTGAGCCTCTTCAAGGTCTTTTCACCTCCAGGTAATGCCAAGAACACGTTGTCGACCGGCTCCATCTATCGACCTGCGTAACGGTTATTTGGCGCGACGAACAACACATGTTTCAGGATTATCAGGACAGCTGATGCATCTAGGTATCGGTGCTTCGAGGGGCTCACATAAATACGGTCCGTGCAGCGCAATCTTATTCCCCTGGCTTTGAGAGCTCCCGTTCGTTTCATTCGGCTCACGCAAGTTAGCACTGGCTGGTGAGTACTCAAATCCAATCATGCAAACCTGAACTCTCTTTCTCACCTTCTGGTAGCTCATCTTCATACGTATTATCCCATTCTTACATTCGCAAACCCGTGTACCCTCCCGCCCCATTTTTTTTGCTCTTGATCATGCACTTCTCCGCCGTCTTTGCTCTCGGAACTATCCTCGCCGCCGCTTTCCTTACATTTTCTGCACCTATCTCCATCGGCCGGTTGCTTCTCGAGAGAGCCAGCGTGCCTGCTACTGGGTTGCAGGCCCACGTTTTGTCAAAAAATGCAGCTGAGGTTATCGGTGGCACGGCCGTTGGGGCTGGCATTGCCGACCGGGACCTTCAGGACGAAGTGTACAAACCACAAAGGGAACAAATGCCCAGCTTGCCACTCGCGAATGCAAAGCTGACTTTCCCTCCCCCACGTCGCCGCGAAGAATCCACCGAGAGTGACACCGGATCCTTCAGGCTCTTCGAGTCCGAAAATGCTGACATCTTCGACGGACTTTCCTCCAGGTAACTTATCTTCAGTATATGTACGTTATCAGTACTGACACCATGCACGATAGAGATGCCACCGAGACTGCCGGGATCCCACAAGCGTTAGTGTCGCGAGCACTATTCAAAATCAAACCCTGGAGTACTTGGAGTCCACTGGCAAAAATGTCGGCAATATCTGGTTTGGTGACCGCGGGCATTGCGGCCCTGGGCGGTGCTGCCGTGGCGGCTGACAAAGTAAACCCGATAAAGGACCCGCAGTCTAACAACACTCGCCGCGAGGACTCTACCGAGAGCGACACAGAGTCCTTTAGCCTGAAGGCTATCAGATATCGCTAACACCTTCGACCGAGTCACCTCCAGGTAAGTAAGTCATCTTCCGCCTGTCGATGTTGCCAGTACTGACGCCATGGGACGACAGACCTGATCCACTCGATATGTACTCTGTACTCTGAGGATGACAGCATTGTCAATTTCGAATGAAGGATATGAATTGACGTAGCAGTAGGTTACGGTGTGCAGGCGGAAGTGCGCTGAAGTAGGAATGTATTTGTTTTGAGCTTAATCGGCTGGCGTGTGCGCAGCGCTGCTGGCAACAGGTGCTGTAGAGTTTTATAACGCATACATAGTACGTGGCATGCGCTGGAGATAAACATCGAGGTTATACTGGGCCTTAAGTATCCTATCCCACACATCCATGTCTGACGCAAATGCGCCTTCGCTCGAAAGCTGCCTTGCGATCTCTCTCTCTCTCTCTGTCTTTGAATACAGCCCGCAACGACTGCAGCTGAGCCTGAGGTTGCTTATCTTTCTGTATGCCATTGTCTACGAAAAGGATGTTGCCACGAGAATTACCGTCACAATTTGCAGTCTAAAAGGGCGTGAATTTTCTACATTGCTGACAAGAACGAGCTTAGTCCATTGTGGGAGGGGGGAAAACGAAAACAAAGGAATTATAGGTTAATTAAGTGTTGCGGTAGCAACTCCACGTAGAATATATAGCCCTTCACACAATGCCGTGTCAATACGCAGGTGATATGGGCGACGGGGTCATAACAGGGTCTCCGAGGTTGAGAGTCTCCATAGCGAGGTTGAGTGGATCTGTGGTAGAGGCATGGGAATATAGTTGGTTCGATATGTGCTGGGGGATGGCTGCGCTGCCGAAGAACACCTCTGGGCTGGTGCACGCAGAGACGGCGCGCCGCATACCAGTAGAGAGATACGACAAGCCGACTTGGTAGGCAGCTGATACAAACTGTTGGTAAAGAAAGAAGTGCATAGGACTCGAGAGACATACCATTCATCCAACCAAAGCCTTCACGGGGCACCATTTTGAAGTCAATGCCTTGGTTGCCGTACTCCGCGTCTACGAGATGCGACAGCTTGACCGCATCGAACTTTTCTGGCACGACACCGTTGAAATCAACGAAAGCAGTAGTCATCCTATTCAAGTATGACTATATGCCGCCACGAGGGACCAAATTTGCTCACATGTAGAGAAATCGGTAGGCCAGTCGCTGGGCCTCTTCTAAGTAACCATAACGCTCCAAGCCAACCCACGCCATAATCTGGTGAGGAGGCCAAGCATACCTATCAAGGGCAGCATTAGGCATCAGCTCGCGAATCTCCTGAGAAGCAATAGCAAAAACCCACGGGTAATCCCACTGTCGATTCGGGCGATCGAGTGAGATTTTACCTCTGGACTCTTCTGTCCCGGAGACGAGGCCGCCGAGTACCTCGAACTTCTTCAAGGATTGCGACCTACGCATCACAACGATATGAGCTTTAAACCTGGCCTGCGCAGACCAAAAGAAACCCACAGGAGTTTCCACGCCTGCTCCTCGCTCGCACATCCCGCCCACAACGTCCAGAAGGCAGTGACGCTCTCGTACAAACTCTGCTTTTCCTGGACAGTATCGTAGTCGAAGTACAAACCTTTGCTTTCGTTCCAACAGTACTTGTCAATGATATCCCTCCTCCACTCCGCGCGCTCAAACCACTCCGCACTCGTCTGAGGCCGAGTTGTCGATTTTTCGCGTTGAGGATTCGCATACGTTTCAGGAGTCACCGGCCACGGCGACAAGTCGAACTCCTCCTCGAGGTCAAGCTCGTCGTCGAACACCTCACGGATGGCTGTACCGATGTCAACTTCGTATTTATACAGCAACGTCTGGAGGTCGATCGTCCCGAGGTTCGCACAACGCTTTTCGAAACGGTACGTCGTGTCATGGCCAGACTCACGGACTGCCCGATCGTGAAGGAAATATTCGTCCAACCCGGGCTCCTTCAATGTGCCGTTATTGTACCTTTCGCTGAACTCGTTGATCGACAAGCCGTGTTTGTGCGCGTATGGCTCCAGAATGTGCGTAAAGTGTGTCGCCTCAGTCTCTGGGGGAATTCCCAGTCCGTCCGGGCGGAACCTTGACAGCCCTGTCTTCGGGTCCATGCGAGGCTCGGCAACCCAGATAGTGTGATACTCCTTGATTGCAGCTCTAATCGCGCGCTTCAGCCAAACTCGATTTGCCTCAACGTCTAAACGATCCAGCTGGTTGTATATCTGAAGGGCCATGTCGGTAAGAAAAGGGGGTTGTGTGCGACAGAGGTAGTAGCTTCGGCTGCCGTTCAATATCTTCCCGTAATGCTTGATCTCAAAGATGAAGTGGTCTACCATGCCTTTCGCCATATTGACCTGACCGTCGATGAGAAGGCCTAGCGAGATGAAGTATGAGTCCCAGTTGTACAGCTAAATTTCCACAATCAGCTTGCGTCGTTGGATGCTCAAACAACGACTTTACCTCGTTGAAGCGAGCGCCTGGCACAACAAAAGGTACACCCTTCAAAGTCTTGCCTGTTTTGGGATCGTCCACTTCAGTCATCTCAAGCGCAAGGATACCAGGCTTCATGTTGAGACTCTTGACGAAGACGGGATCGTCTGGTTTCGGAGGGAGAACTTGAACGTCCAGGTTCAAGTGAGGCTTCTCTCTCGCGACTTTTCGATAATACTCCGCCATGGCTGGCTCGCCGTGCGGGACATATATACGCGGGTTGACGCGTCCCGTACGATTCTTGGGATCTGCGCAGATAATCTCGAGACCGTCACCATCGATGCGACGAGTGAGGGCGTGCCAGAAGGAGTTCTTGATCATGCGAGAAAGTCGGTCCACTGGGTTCTCAGTCAAACGAGCTTCGTCCAGAACAATACGTTTGCGGCCGTGGTCTCTCGCCAAGGCAAGTTCCTGGAGGAGGTTGGAGAGCATGTATGTTCCCTATAAGAGTGGTCAAACAAACCATCGGTTTTGCGCATGGTACTGAATGGTACTGACTCGAATATCAAATGTCTTGAACCCATTGCTGGTCGCTGTGCCCAGTGGTATGAGTTTGGGGCCAGCATCCGTAACACTGATCTGGAAGTCTCCATCGGTATCCTCTTGCTCCAGAACGACACGGATAGTCTCCTCGACATCTATGAGGAAGCGACGAGGAGCTGTGATGCTCTTCTCATCGTGTGACATTCGCCTGCTTCGCCGATGCAACTCGTCCTGAAACTGAGGTGCCCTCTTTGGATTATACCCGTGTGCGAAAGACTAGCATAACGGATGAGAAACATCAAGTACATGACTGTCAAGGTTTGGACAGACTAACGGCGCTGTATGTTCGTCCTCGACTAAACTGCTCTTGTCCACCGTAGTATTCGGCGGCTTCGCTGTGTACCGCCTTTTGGTCATCTATGAAGGTCACGGCTGCTGGGTGGTTCAAAGAGGGAGCCATTGTGAGCGACCACGGTGAAGCGAGGGTGTTCCTTTGGCTTGGTTGACCTGGCAAGTATGGAGTTGAAGGTTAGAAGGGCCTGTGTGATCACTCCAGCGTCCCAGAGATGACTGTGAGATCCGGCTCGTAGCAGACGAGCGAATTAGAATATAGAAGCGCGATGGGAAGACTTTAACAACAAGAAGATGTTGGTGGTGGAAAGGACGATGAAGGAGAGGTACTGTAGCACCAACTGATGCAAACGTCGGTGGGCATCTGAACGGTCCGGATCACTTCCCGAATAGCAGTTCGAACCGAACGCTACTCGGCATCACAAGAAACAAGCATGGAGTGCTACACGCCGGGACAGGGAACACCGTCACGGTATACTCTACGACCAGGTGAGTTCAACGCTGGTATTGCACATGTAATGCTCAAAGCTATCCTTGTCGCCGCTGTCCCCACTCTCTCTGCACCCATCGGTCGTTTGGATGGTGCTCGGAAAGCCACCGTCCCTGCTGCTGGGTTGCAGGCCCGCGCTGAGCCCATCGATGGCACGGCCATTGGGGCTGGCATCGCAGCCCGGGACATTCTGCAACAAGTCCACAAGGAACAGATGCGCCGTGCAGAACCTCCCTCGAGCGATGCGGAATCCTTCAGCCACATTGCCCACATCCTCAACAGACATGACTCCAGGTAAGTTGTCGTCCGGATATGTCTCCTAATAGGACTGATATCATGGACGATAGAGGTGCTACTGAGCGACAATCCCAAGTAGTTACATGCGCCATGGATGAGTTATTGAAAGATGAGCTTATTCTCGCCGGGGCGGGGACGGCCGTAACAGCTGCTGCGGGTGGAGCCTATGTGCTTTATATCCACCACAAGATGAAGGAAGCCGACAAACACAGTAACGACACAACAAGCCCCAGTGCACCTCCAGTTATGCGACCACTCATGTAGCACTACGGACGAGCTCCAGAACATGTGCAATGTACAGGATTAGTTGAGCTTGTTTGCTGTGTATGCCAGCAAAAGTGCTGTGTGTCTGCAGGTAGCTCATAGCGCATTCGGACGGCAAAAGGCAGAACCAGCATATATCTAGCTGTTAAGACCCTTGCCCAATCAGATAAGGTCACGCTCAGGAGTATACATGCTGTGCCGTCGCACACCCACCGTGCCTAGGTGTCACAGATTTTCAATGTTTCTACAAGACTTGCCTTACCAGGCAACGGTATTATTGGGAATATTTAAGCGCTTATCCGGCGTCTATTTAGGCGCTTATCCAGCGCTTATCTGGCGCTTATCAGGCGCCTATTCCGGCGCTTATTCTCAGTGCCTATCAATTGATGCGCTGATGCGCCTCCTGTCTCTGATGCGCTGATGCGCTCCTTTCCTTATCTGTGTATCACATGATAGAACTCTCTGGAACCTTGTGGAACTTGCTGGAACTATGATGTCATAGCATAGAACATTCCATTAGATGATGTCATAGTTCTTAGAACCTTCTGGAAAAGTCTAGCCTTGTCTTAGAACAAGCTAGAACAAGTCTAGCCTTGGAGCTGGGTCATGGGGTCAGGTCATGGGGACAATTGCTATTGGTTGATTATTGAAGTGGCACCACTAGGGCATAGGGCATGCTTAGTAAGGTAGATTACTTCGCTTACTCATGTAGGTATTAGGGGTCTTAGGGTAGTACCTGGGGTCCTCCCCTTCATGTATATATAGAGGCACTCCTGAGGGCATATCCCCTCAGTCTTATCCACTCTGTTGATAAAGGACTACCTTGTACTCTCCAGTACTTCGCTCACCACACCTCTTACTCTCTATATCTCTATCTCCCCCTCAAGTTAACTACTTATCTGGTGAGTGTAACCTTAAGTGTTACATTTGGATAAGACTGCCCCTACTCCCTCACGTCTTTGGACGTGCTGGAGGTTTCTTTCCCCTTTCTTCTAGGTCTTGTGCCTGTGCGTGGGCCCCTCTACAAATCCTCTAGAAATAGAGGTAGCCGGACCATAGGCTTTAAGTGGTAGTCGTGTCTAGGCCTTGCCTTGATGCGCACAACTTGAATCACCCTCTCGCCCGACGCTCCTAGAGCTGATCAGAGCAGGGGTTGGCATTATGCCAACATGATGAAAGTATGCCTCCCCACAGGCGATAGTGGAGTCTGGTGTCAGACAGCTCGTTATAAGAGCTAGACAACAGGA
>JABYQR010000595.1:0-17569 GCA_022592445.1 Cytidiella melzeri | reverse complement strand
TCTTAATTCAATTACTGCTTATTCAATCAATGAATATCCACAGACGTGGAAGCAGGCAATGAAAAGAGATGATCGGGATCAATGGTTTGCTGCTGCACAAGACGAAATTGATTCTCAAATGAAGAATAAAACTTGGACGCTTGTACGACGACCAGATGCATCACAAAAAATTGTGAAATGCAAATGGGTCTTCACCATAAAATCTGATGGTCGATATAAAGCGCATCTTGTTGCAAAAGGATTCACCCAAGTTGAAGGAATTGATTATCAAGAAACTTTCTCACCAGTCGCACGTTTTGAATCCATACGCATGCTACTAGCTATAGCTGCACTCGAAGATTGGGAAATCGAGGCATTGGATGTGAAAACAGCTTTCCTTTACGGCGAACTGGATGAAGAAATCTATATGGAACAACCAGAAGGTTTCGTGGAGAAGGGAACGGAGAACCATGTTTGTTTGCTTAAGAAAGCCATTTATGGACTTAAACAAGCTTCACGAACATGGAATATCAAAATTCATAACACTCTGATAGAATTAGGCTTTGACCGGATTCATTCAGATGCTGGTGTTTACGTGTATCGGCAACAAGGGGGGAATTTAATTCTCATTCTATATGTTGACGATATATTTCTGATAGGAAATAGTAAACTTGCTATGTCTGCACTCAAGAAAAATCTTATGGATCGCTATGAGATGCGTGACTTAGGAGAAGCTAAGCTTATTCTAGGCATGCGTGTGCAGAGAGATCGTAAAGCTAAAACGATTCTACTTGACCAAGAGTCGTATATTCAGGAGGCTTTAAAACGGTTTAATATGGCAAATGCTAATCCTGCTCGGACACCATTACCTTCAGGTGCTGTACTACAGAAGGCAGATTCTGACTACAAAGCAGATTCTGGTTTACTGAGACAGTATCAAGCGTTGATTGGCACACTTATATATGTTATGATTGGTACTAGACCAGACATTTCATATGCAGTCATACGTCTTTCACAGTACATGTCAAATCCAACTGACCACCATTATAAATCAGCTAAATATATACTGAGATATTTGCTTGGAACGCAGTCCTATGCGATCAAGTATAATGGATCAAGTAATGCTGGTATTATTGGTTATTCGGATGCAGACTGGGCTGAGAATAAAGACGACAGACATTCGACAACAGGATATGTATTTCTTTTGGCTGAAGGAGCAATTTCTTGGACTTCTAAAAAGCAGAAAACCGTTGCTCTATCATCAATGGAATCAGAATACATGGCCTTGTGCGAAACTTCCAAGCAATGTTATTGGTTGCGCACCGTGCTCAAAGAATTGGATTTAAAACAGCAAGAGCCTACCATTCTATGCTGTGATAATCATGGTGCTATTTACTTCACCAAGAATCCAAAGATAGAGTCACGCTCAAAGCATATTGACATTCAATATCATTATGTTAGAGAGTTTGTCGAAAATAAGAATGCCAAACTATATGCAGTTCCAACTGAAGAACAGATTGCTGATATCATGACAAAGTCATTGGCATTTCAGAAGCAATCATACTTCAGTGGGAGATTAGGTCTAATTGATCTAAACACTCACTAATGTAACGGTTAAGTGGGAGTGTTAAAACTATATAATATAATAATATGATATGATATGTAGTTTCCCACGCCTTATTACAAGGACGCTTTAGGTAGCAGAATTCCCACAGTCTTAGTATGGGAATTATGCAGCCGTATATGGAAACTCTAGTAGTAACCATCACATTAGCTGAGACGTACAGATATGGGTTGTAGTAGTACTAGTCATATATGTACGCCTGTGTTCTAGTAGCATAGGAAATGACATGGAAAGCACATATGACTCCAGAGGATGCCTAAAGCATAAATCTGAGGACAAATACTAGCATGAGTCATTTACTCATTATGTACGCCTCTGGTACAAGTGCTGAACCTAGTCATACAATGAGTCATGTATGAGTCATGCACTCATAGCATGAGTCATGCATGAGTCATGCACTCATAGCATGAGTCATGCATGAGTCATGCACTCAGTAGTACAGTAGAATAGCTGAAGTAGACATGTATAGTAGTCGCTTACATAAGTAGATACAGACATGTATATAAGCAGAGCTGCTGAAGCAGCAAGAAAAATAAGACTCATCTTCGAAGCTTAACAGCCTCTACCCCTCGCACACATATTCCACTTTGTTACAACTACTACCATTGGTGATAGGCATAGTGCGACGAGCTTCGTGTTGCTGTACCTGTCGTGCAAGGTCAACAGCAGGGCGTAGCTTTGGCATGATGCGCTTCAGCCATTCTGTGTTATCTCCTTGCTCTCGTAGTGTTCGCGCAAGATAAGCAATAAGATCAATGTTTTTGTTGATCTCATTTTCCTCTTCATCGTCAAGCTTAACATGCAAAGTGTATTCAGTATGTTGTTTGATAGTCAGCATAGAAATAGTGCTGCTCACCTCAAAGCCAGCACCCCCACCTGCTCTGGTACGCATAAGGCCGTCTTGGCCTGTTGCTGGTGCCTTGTTGGGTGATGACTGAATTGAAGTTGGATTTGAATTGAGCAGATCATTGACCTCTGCATCTGAGTCACTGAGCCAAGGACGTTCAGCCTCAAGTGGCAGTGGACTGGCAGCAGTGCCTTCTGTTGGTAACAAGTAGAATGGTGGTTGGTGACGGCGAATGATTGTTGACCACCAGGAAGGATCTACGGGTCCCACAGCCGGGACCAGGTGCTTGCAAAGCAAATTTGCATGATATTTCTGAGCACCACAGTCACATGTCCAGAGAGTAGTGTTGGTTGTATAGGTACCATTGATGGGAGCTTCCAGGAGCCGCTTCCAGGCATGCTTCAAGGCAACTTGCATGTGAGTAAGAGTCTTCTGGCGTCCTCCTCCACGGTCAAAACAAAGTTTTCTGAGGGTGAGACGATAGGGAGGAATTGATCCTGTGATGATAATGTATGTTGCCAGATCCAATGGAGGCCGGTTGAACATTCTCAGCACAAGGCGCTTGAGGTTACGCCACAAAGCTTCTACCATCATTGTTGTCCAGTGGACTGGAATGCTGGTGCCATGAGCCAACCGTGCCCATAGTGGCCATTTCTCTGGTGAGTACCAAGAGTTCTAAAGGTATGCCCACACCTCACATAGGCGGTTGATCTTGCAATGATTATACATTTCAGTCACTGCATCCCGGTAGATCAATTCAGCTGTTCATGCCTGGCCATGTCGTTCAGGTAAAAGAGAGTGCTGTGAGGCATGTTTAGCAAACAAGCGCAAGATTGGAAGTCGGTGAGGAAGGGGACAGAAGATGTATGACTTGTCTTTGCTCCTTTCCCCATGTTCTGTCGGCTCAACATCTTCCTCGGCATCAAGATCCTTGGTCCCATGTGCAAACCTGTAGACTTCATGGCGCACATCTTCTTCATCACCAAAGACACCTTCATCACTATTTTCGCTGTGTCACAGATTTTCAATGTTTCTACAAGACTTGCCTTACCAGGCAACGGTATTATTGGGAATATTTAAGCGCTTGTCTTGCCGTTACCAACCACCATTCTACTTGTTACCAACAGAAGGCACTGCTGCCAGTCCACTGCCACTTGAGGCTGAATGTCCTTGGCTCAGTGACTCAGATGCAGAGGTCAATGATCTGCTCAATTCAAATCCAACTCCAATTCAGTCATCACCCAACAAGGCACCAGCAACAGGCCAAGACGGCCTTATGCGTACCAGAGCAGGTGGGGGTGCTGGCTTTGAGGTGAGCAGCACTATTTCTATGCTGACTATCAAACAACATACTGAATACACTTTGCATGTTAAGCTTGACGATGAAGAGGAAAATGAGATCAACAAAAACATTGATCTTATTGCTTATCTTGCGCGAACACTACGAGAGCAAGGAGATAACACAGAATGGCTGAAGCGCATCATGCCAAAGCTACGCCCTGCTGTTGACCTTGCACGACAGGTACAGCAACACGAAGCTCGTCGCACTATGCCTATCACCAATGGTAGTAGTCGCAATCGGCAATCTTTACCCCCAACTCTCATTGGGTACCGCTATCGAGCAAGTCCAGACATTTTGCGCACTGCTTCGAGCTCCAAACAGCTCTCTACACAGCCTTAGTCTGAGGCATCAGTTCTATAGACTTACAATGTACTCTTTGTCATGATGTTAAGAATATACTCTTTGTTATCCTATGTATCTCAAGGCATCAGTTCTATAGACTCAAAATGTACTTTTTATTATTCTATGTATTTTTGCGGAACCTGTTGTACACCTATTGACGGGCTCGCCGCGCTCTGAAAATCATCTTAAGTCCCGCGCCGAGCTCTCGGTTTGGCGCCATCAGCCCGCGCCTAGCGGAGTTTGTTTAGTGCTGACAATTGGGTGGGAGATTAACGTCAAGTCACTGCACTGATTATATCCTTCACTGGCAGTTCCTGTTACCCAAAGTCCCCGTTCCCCATCATTCTCGTCGGAACCATATATAGTACATGGGCACAAACTCATCCCTTTTTGCATTTGCATGGTCTTTTGACCCCAGCCTGGATGTCATTCGAAAGACGACCGTAGAGCATTCTGGTGAGCGGAACGCGTACACCAAATAAACACCTGTCTTTAATTATGCAGTAGATGTAACATACGTATATACGTCAACCCAGTTTCATTCCTCCTCCACGCCCGCAACCTATGGGGGAGTAAGAAAAAAACAAACGCACCCCGAGTCGTCCTCGTACGTACGTGGACTTTTTCCATTTTGACTGATCTGAGCTCACATATAATATATATATGCGGTAATAACCAGCCTCTTGGCCAAGCTTTTCTTTTCTGTGTCAAAGCGAGATTGTATCGCTGATTATCGGACATCAGATCTATGGACAATGTAGATTAGATATGTAGATAGATAAGATCAGATAGTACATAGCATGTGATTCCACCATCCTTATGGTCACACACGATGCGATACTTGCACCATATGGCATTGTGTTCCAGTAGTTTCCATGACTGAATAGCAGAAGTACCATGAGGCTTCTGCATGACTCATATTACATATACCAAATGTATTGAGCTTACTAAAGGCTCAGTCAGCACCATTCAGTTATGTAGGATGCTCAGTCATCGCTTACATTCTCTATTCAGTAGTATTAGCAAGCAGGACTGTGCATTACCAATCATTACTCATAGGATTACCAATCCTTACCAATCCTTACTCATATGACATTACTGTAGCATTAGTAATCTAGTTACAGACATGTATATATACAGCTTCTAGAGAGCAGAGAAATAATAAGACACTTACTCCCAGAGTTAGTTGACTCTCCTAGTCATCCCCTACACTCGTAACTTTCAAACAGGTTATGAGCCCCGGCTTCTAACTCTTCTTACCACTCCTCTACTCTGAAACCATCGTCAAGCTCGACACTACACAACTGTTACTTCGTGAGTAACATTTCTTTCTACACATTGTAGGCCACTTTGTAGTAGAAGACCCAGTTGTAGTAGACTAAGCCTCGCCTCTCCTCGCCCATTATTCCCATAACTATTTTCTACAGAATTGCCCCTGCTTTCTTACCCCTGGAACACGCGCACAGTCACATCCAATTGGTAGCCTACACCTCACAAGTGTTCTTGGCTTGTGATTCACTATCAGAATCACGCACCTACTCGGACAAAGCCCAATAAGGTAGCGTCCAGAGGTGATCGAAAGGGTCTTTTGTCTTAGACAATTGGGAGGCTGTGAAAAGCGGTGAAAGGAGGGAAAGTAGGCGTCACCTTGAGCTCGTGACTCAGGGGACTAAAAGGGAGCTGTGTACAACGCACAGTTGACACCCTTGGCATTCCCAATTCGTCGGTTTTTGTAGAATTTAGTAGAGGCTTATGTCGAACTTTGTTACTTTTGGTTTCACAGAGATTTTGTCTCCTGCACATTCGCATATTAGTTACGCGCGCTCTATTTGTTTCACCATTGCTTATCGTTTGGTTGAAGTCAAATTTGGGGATAATTTTCGTGAAGAATCTCTTGTGCAAGAGTTTTTCTCACAGTTTATTCCTTTCACAGAAATTCCTCGCACACTTCCAAGAATTATTTTCTGGATCGACACCGATAACCGACGAGCACTTCGACCCGCATTCCGTTTCACCCACGAATTCTAAAAATGCCCGCCCGCCGTACCAATGCTATCTTCGAAAGGGCTGAACAGCATTCCAGGAACTGGGAACAGTTTTTGGAAAGACGTACTGAGCGAGTTTGCCTGGCCGGAGGTAACACTCTGCAAATTAGACAAATCGAACCGAACCAGCTAAGGTTTGATTATGATCATGTAGAATCTACAACAGACCATCACCATCATACATTCTTTCTCAATACCATCCCGAACCATCAATGGCATACCGAGGCTAGAGAAGCTCGCCACGCCGATCGAGAGGGGGGAAATTCGCAAAGCGCACGGTCTATCAATCGTCGCGCCCCTCCTGCCACCTTCGACCGCAAGTCCCTTCGCCCCTGTCCGCGTCCACAGGAAGCGGTAAACCAAATCATTAACAACTTCCGCACCTCCGTTCACGCAGACATGCGTCGAAGGGGGGACAATACTCCTCGTCTCGCCGAGCTCTACGACGAGCAGCAACGCCGCCAGACCACCTCTCAGCCCCAAAGGCAGCCAACTGCACCTCGTGGACGAGGTTTCCGCACAAACCACCGTGGACGAGTTCAATTTGAACTGGAGCAAGCCCGTGCCGCACGTCGCAGCGAACGGAGCCAGTCTCCACTTCCTCGTCAACCACCTCGCCCACGCACTCCTGCCGTACCCGTTAACGTCGAACAAGATGTCCCTATGGTTCCGCCGTCACCAGTCACCTCGAGCACCACCACCGTCAACGAGCCCGTCGAAACTATCGAGGAGTTCTTTGGGGAAGAGCGCCCTGTCACTCCAACCACTGAGCTTCATGATGCGAGCTCATACTGCTTCGAGTGGGATGAACTGACCGGGACTGCGTTGCAAAACGCACAGGACGTCGCCGACAAGATCTGGGATGGCAAGTTCACCAACGCCGAGCCACACATCATGGATGCAATGTCTTTCATCACGGACAATGGTGTGGTGCTCAAGTCGAACATCGAAGGAGGAGGCTGTCGCCTGTTTTTGCGCTTGAAGAAGACCAAATCGAGTCGTACAAATTTATTGCAGCATCAGCTCGAGTTGCAATAATGATGCGACACGGTTTTGTCTGGTACCGCACGGATGGGGAACGGGAGCCATTCCAGCTCCGACACGATGACTTCCACACTGCTATGCAGGTCGTCCAAGGCAACGACAAGTTCAGCGAGCGAAAGCTCGTTCAAATCATCGCCTGGCGCCTCAAGCAGAACGACGACTGGACCACAATGTCCGAAGAGGTCAAGGACCAAATTCGAGACTGGTCACAGCCAGCTGAGGAAGGACAGATCGTCGAGCAGCCGACTGAGGAGAATGAGCTTCTCCAGATGTTGGACAGGATGGTAGCTAGAAATAGCGAGTAAACGGGCAACTGAAACTTGAGCAATACCGCACATGTAACATATAAAATATCGCGATGTGTATTTGTACATTTGTACACGGTCACTTTCAACAAGTTTCTGTAGTTGTACTTGTAGTACTTTTGTACCACCTTTCCTTCGTCTCTGCCGTCTTGTCGAATCGTTAGTAACGCGTCTTATGTTTCCTGTAGATAAACTTGTAAAAATCTGGCACCGCGTTGTAAACAACAATATCACTTCTTCGTACCACAAACAAGTGCGACACATCTTTTGCCTTCTCTGAACGATATCTCTCGTCTTGTGTCACTCAACCTTGTCCATATCGTCTATTTGGACAAGACAGAGCTGATTACTTTGAAGACACCGATCCAGTTGCTGTATACTCTGAAGGACGATATATCGTTCCTAACGACGAACAGCTCGGTGAAATCAATCCAGAGAATATCGGAGAAGAACCGCATCTTGATTGGGATCTTATTGTTGACAACAATTCAACTCCATCCTCACCATCTCCGGAACCTCAAACCGGAGAAGAAGAATCTATATCCGCAATCACAGCAGTTGCAGTTTCATCAGCGTCTACGTTAATCGAATCTCCGCCACGTCGATCAAAGGTAGACATACCAGATACAATCGAATCTGCATCAGAATCTGATTCTGAAGTAGAACATCTTCTAGACAAAGATAGTGACGTCGAGGACAACGCTCTTGAACCGCTTCTACCAGAAATACCCCTGTTGATCAACGAATACTATAGTAGATTCCACGGAGAGGAGTTTGATATCGTATACTTCTTCTTACCATGAGTTCCGACGAAATCCAGAAGCTAGCTAAGGATGACAAACCAGTTCTTAAAGGCAATAACTATCAAGAATGGAGGATGGCTATGCAGGCCACTCTGATGTTCATTGATGGTTGGGACATTGTCACCGGAGCTAGCACGGAACCAGGCTCTCCTGCTGATGCAGCAGTGATTGCTAAATGGAAGACGTTGAATATACGAGCGGCTGGATACCTCTTGTCAAAGATTTCTTTCGATATTATCAAGTCCAAACTTGACGACGACAAGATCACTGATGCAAAGTACATCTGGGACACCATGAAGAAAGAGTACGAAAAGTCCAACGTACTCGAGAGCATGGTTGCATTCAAGAAATTGAACAACCTGGTCTTTGATGAAAATCAAGAAATACGTCCTCAGATCGAAAAGTACCAGACCATGATCAATGATGTCGCTACTGCTGGTCTTACTCTTGACGACAAAATGAAGGCTTTCCTGTTGCTGGGAAAACTTCCTCCTTCATATGATCTTGCTTTATCCGCATACATCAGCACTATCGATGACCTGAAGAACTTGACCTTGAGTAACATCATTCCTAAGATTGAAGCCGAGGCAACTAGGCGTCTTTCTAACGAAGTAGGCACCTCTGCTTCAAGGATAACTCAAGTCAAGCGATTCAATAAAGGTTCAAAGAGGTGTGACAGATGTGGCAAGACCAATCACTCTACCGAGGAACACTGGGACACTAAACCGTCCAATAACAATACTCGGAAGAACAAGTCGTCTGGAGCGCAGAACAATCAGCAGCAGAACAAGAAGAAACAGGACAACAAGAATGGGAAAAAGGATCAGAAGGGAAAAGGAAAAGCACGAGTTCAAAGTGTTAACGTAGAAACTATGCCTGTATTCGAGACTGAGTCTTTCGAAATGATCACTGGTTCACTCTATTCCTCGCACGTGCGTGATACTGTCCAATGGCTTATTGACAGTTGCGCGAGTAGCCATATCACTAACCAATATTCTGACTTTGTACAATATTCTGCTGCAGTAAAACCCGGATTCTGTTCGGTTGCAGGAAGGAAAATGTCACTTCAGATATTGGGAAGGGGGACTGTGATTATTGACTCAACGCTCAAAAATGGTGTAATAAGCCGTGCCACCCTTCAGAACGTTCTTTATATCCCAGACGCAGTTACTCGATTCTTTGCACCTTGTAAGGCTTTGGCCAATGGCTATACAAGTCAAATCACAGCAAAAGGCTGGACTATACAACACAAGGGCAAAGATTTCCTGTATGGAAACTGTGACGACGCAGGCATGTACCACATAAATGCGCGCATAGTAAAGCGACAAGAGACAGTAGCAGCCATAAAGACCTCTGATAATTATCTGTTGTGGCATAATAGGCTAGGACATCCGTGGAAGCGCATTGTTGAGAATCTTCACAAAGGGACTAAGGGATTACCTGAGCGTATCTCTGTTCCGTCCTCAACTGCTCCATGCCACGGATGTGAACTTGGTCGAGGAAAGCAACTTCCAAAACCACCCTCTTTATCACGAGTCAAGGAGCCACTAGAACTGGTTCACTTGGACTTAGTTGAATTTCCTTCGCTTTGATTGATGGTTATAAGTACGCCATGACTCTCTTAGACGATGCTACTGGTATGGGGGAACAATGTTACCTCAAGCATAAAAACCAAGCATTATCCGAGTTTAAGAGATGGAAAACATGGGCGGAAAACCAGACTGGTCGAAAGATGAAGAAGTTTCACAGTGATAGGGGTACAGAGTTCTTGAATGATGAGTTCACTAAATACCTACATCAGTATGGTATAGAACGTCAGACATCCACACCTTATTAACATCAGCAGAATGGTAGAGCAGAACGATGGCAGCAGACAATTGTTTATAAAGCAGAAGCCATGCGTCACCACGCTGGTCTTTCTAACAGCTTTTGGAAGTTGTCATGCGAGGCTGCCGTATACGTTTATAACCACCTACCAAGTCAGCGTCTTAATTGGCATACACCTATTGAGAAATTTTTGGGTGAAAAACCTGCTATTTCTTGCCTTCGTGTATTTGGATGTCGCGCATATGTCTTTATACACAAGGAACGTCGTCAGAACAAGCTGTCTGCCAAGGCAGCTCCTATGATATTTGTTGGATATGAACCTGGTCTTAAGGGTTACCGGTTCTGGGATAAACAACAGATAGTCTTAGCGACCGACGTAAAGTTTGACGAGAATACTTTCCCATATTGTACCGATCTTGATACTTCTCTTTCCAAACAACCCCAATCCAACGATAATCCACAACCTCTACATGATATCGGTTTACCTTTTGTTGATGAGGACGATGATGCTGGTCACAATGAGCTTGATGATAGAGATGATAATCATCCAAGACAACAAGAACCGCAGAATCCTCCTCAGCAGCCTGTACCTCAGCCGAGAGCACCCAGTCGTAATACCCGCGGCACACCAGTCAGTAGACCGCAGCAAGCACTGCCTCAGCCTTCACGTTCAAACGCACGTCAACCAGTACAGCAGCAACCACTGTCTCGACCAAAGAGATCAACTGCTGGAAAGAATCCTTCGCTTGGCTTTAATCCAGTCGACGAAGTGAAGCGTAATGAACAGGCAGTTGCACGCGATAAGGGTGTTGAAAAGCGACAAAAGGAGCAAACGGCTAAATGGAGAGAATCAACGAAGCCAGCAGTACCTGGACCAGTAAGACGCACAGCGTCTAATCCAGTACCTGGATCTTCTAGATTACCTTTGACACCGGAGGAATCGAACATTGATCTCCCATCTGATCTACCGAGTCAATCGGAGGGTCAATCTGAATCTCTAGAACATATATTGTCTTCATATGTCACGGCGTTCGCAATGAACGAATTTCCTCAGACTTGGAAACAAGCGATGAAAAGTGACAATAGAGATTTATGGTACGCTGCTGCACAAGACGAAATTGCCTCTCAAATGAAGAATGGCACTTGGAAGCTTGTTAAACGACCAGACCCTTCACGAAAAATAGTCAAATGCAAATGGGTCTTTGCAGTCAAATCTGACGGTCGTTACAAAGCACGTCTTGTAGCAAAAGGCTTCACGCAAGTTGAAGGAATCGATTATCAAGAAACCTTCTCACCAGTCGCACGTTTTGAGTCCATCCGCACGCTACTAGCTATAGCTGCACTCGAGAATTGGGAAATCGAGGCACTGGACGTAAAAACAGCATTTCTGTACGGCGAACTGGATGAGGAAATCTATATGGAACAACCAGAAGGTTTTGTAGAGAAGGGAAAAGAGAACCATGTTTGTTTGCTTAAGAAAGCCATTTATGGACTTAAACAAGCTTCACGAACTTGGAATATCAAAATACACAATACGCTTGTAGCTTTAGGCTTTGAACGTATTGAGTCCGATGCTGGTGTATACATATATCACCAACAAGGGGGGACTTTGATGCTTATCCTCTATGTTGATGATATATTTCCTATTGGCAACGATAAAGCTGGGATCAAAGCACTCAAGACAAATCTCATGAATCAATATGAGATGCGTGACTTAGGAGAAGCAAAGCTAATCCTAGGCATGCAAGTGCATAGAAATCGTAAAGAGCATACACTCTACCTTTCTCAAGGGTTGTACATTGAAGATGCTCTTAAACGTTTTCAAATGATCAATGCTAATCCTGCCCGTACACCTTTACCATCTGGACTAGAACTTTGTAAAGCAGATTCCGACTATACAGCGGAACATGAGCTTAGGAGTTTGTATCAAGCCTTGATTGGTACACTCATATATGTTATGATTGGTACTCGTCCCGACATTTCATATGCAGTCATACGTCTTTCTCAGTATATGTCAAATCCCACTCAGATCCATATGAATGCTGCAAAGTACATACTCCGTTATCTACTTGGTACTCAGTCATATGCTATCAAGTATGATGGATGCAGCCAATCTGGACTAGTTGGGTACTCAGACGCAGACTGGGCTGAGAACAAAGACGATAGACACTCCACTACTGGCTATGCATTCCTTCTGGCCAAAGGCGCAGTGTCATGGGTCTCGAGGAAACAGAAGACCGTAGCACTCTCTTCAATGGAAGCAGAGTACATGGCATTATGCGACACAGCGAGGCAGTGTGCTTGGATACGTACTATGCTTACGGAATTGGATATGTCACCAAGAGGTCCCACTACAATCTATTGCGACAACCACGGTGCCATCTTCTTCACAAAGAATCCAAAGATTGAAGCTCGTTCAAAGCACATTGACATTCGTTACCACTATGTTCGCGAGTTCATAAATGAAGACAAAAAGGCAGAACTCTATGCCATCCCAACTGAAGACCAAGTTGCTGATATTATGACCAAGTCATTGGCATTTCAGAAACAGTCTAAATTCAGTGGGAGTCTTGGACTAGTGAACTTCACTGCACCCTGACGAGATGCTGTCATTCAAAGTAGCTCAAAGCAAAATGATGTTGGCATCAAGTGGGAGTGTCAAAGCGAGATTGTATCGCTGATTATTGGACATCAGATCTATGGACAATGTAGATTAGATATGTAGATAGATAAGATCAGATAGTACATAGCATGTGATTCCACCATCCTTATGGTCACACACGATGCGATACTTGCACCATATGGCATTGTGTTCCAGTAGTTTCCATGACTGAATAGCAGAAGTACCATGAGGCTTCTGCATGACTCATATTACATATACCAAATGTATTGAGCTTACTAAAGGCTCAGTCAGCACCATTCAGTTATGTAGGATGCTCAGTCATCGCTTACATTCTCTATTCAGTAGTATTAGCAAGCAGGACTGTGCATTACCAATCATTACTCATAGGATTACCAATCCTTACCAATCCTTACTCATATGACATTACTGTAGCATTAGTAATCTAGTTACAGACATGTATATATACAGCTCCTAGAGAGCAGAGAAATAATAAGACACTTACTCCCAGAGTTAGTTGACTCTTCTAGTCATCCCCTACACTCGTAACTTTCAAACATTCTGTTTCGTCCAGCGCCAGAACACGCCGTGCGAAACCAGAGTATGTAATGGAAAATTCCGAAAGGGCGAGGTTCGCGGATTTCGGCCGTATGGTGGACCGTGGTATGTTAAACCAACTGCGGACGTTTGACGGGGATGTACGATTATTAGGGGGGGGGGGGGAGCGGTTTGTTCTTGGAGGGAATAAGTACATACATATCTGTTTGTTTGTTTGTTTTCTGCTCAGTGTCACCTTGAGCAAGGTGATTTGGTTTCAAACCATCTCGCGATGTATGCAATCCGCACAAGTGAGCTGTGTGTGTGTGGTTTTTGATCAGACGTTATGCATTATGGGCCGGTGATCACTGCGGGAAGTAAACCCATTTTAATAAAATGGGTTTTCCTCTGATACCTCCGTCATCAGTGGAAACCCCACTGAAAAAGTTACCAGGTAAAATCATCGGTTTTCCGATTAGTGGTATTTCCACTTGCTCTCAAGTGGATTTTCCGATGCAGTGGGTTTTGGCAGTGGATTTTCCATTGTATTATATAGGGTGTCTGCAATGTGGTGTAATGTCGTCCAGCGCAATCTCCTGAGATCAGTGGGAATGCCATTGAAGAGCATCGGGAAAACCACTGATTTGAAGGAGATCAACGGTATTTCGGCTGATGTGTGTTGGAATATCCACTCGTGAGTATTTGGTCAGGATTCTAGCAGGTACCTAACTGACACGGTGCATTTGCTTTCCTGCAAATCTCAAGTGAGTAGCTTTGAGATCGCCGCTGTCAGATACGGACTCAGGGCGCCTGAATGTATCGCAGCACGCGTGCTACTCTTGCCTTCCTCCCCCTCGCTTGTTGTCCTCAACGGTTTTTGGAACGTTCTCCTTCTTCGACACTCTCTTGCTGTCCGCTTGTTCCCTACGTCGTTGGCTACGCAGTTGTTCCGCTCCTCAGGCCTGCACTCAGCTCCTTAAGTTCTCAGGCTGCAAGCACATGTCGACTCGCTCCTCACGCCAAACGCACCATTCACGAGAAGTGCTACTCTCCGCGCTACATCCCATCCAACCTCACGCTCTTCTAGCCAGAACCCCAGGACTTATCCCTCAAGCTCACCGACGTGGCCATTCCTCTCATCTACATTGTCCAACTTACCCTTTCCGCACAAGTTCTCGAGTGTATCGCTGGCAAAACCTCGGTTGAAAGCGTCGACATGTTCTGCCATCCTATAGTCCATATGAGCCGCTCAACTTTATTGGCTCCGCATTCAAAAGACGCGTTTTCATCTTTGTCGCCAACATCCACGTCGCAGGAGATGGTTGGGCTGAATCGTCGTCCTTCTGTGCCCGCGTGGACTGCTCTAGTATTGTCCTGTGAGTACCGCTTGGAGCCACCTCTGCGCAAGCCATACTGACCTTCAGCAAGAATAACGGTCGTCAGCAGCCCCTTCGGAATCCAGTTCTTCTTCAGAGCCACAAGACATGCAGGACAAGCTGGCAGAATCACCAGCACCGGACGGGTCACCTCAGGCTGGCCACAAGAGAAAGGGCGATGGGAACTGCAAAACGGTGCACGTCATAAGCGGATGAGGATTGGCGACAGAGTCAATGTTGAGCCGGCAGTCCCGGTACGTCCTATGCATTGATATTTAGTAACTCACTTCGTCCAACATCCGGTGCACAGATGATCTCCCAGCCTCCGCTCACGCTCTCCCAGTGAGGAAACCAGCATTCACACAACCTCCGCGGCCTTGCCCACCACTGTCCCAAGTACTCATACTTCAGCTCTTGCTGCCAGGAAACACGCCTTTGAGGAACACCGGGGACTAGCGCCATCAACGTCTGCCTCCCCGCAGACCTCATCAAGCAATTCGCAGCCTTAAGTTGCCAGTTATCAGCGGTCTGTAGCACAAAAGTTGGCAGCCATGCCTCCTCCGGGTTAGAGAAGAGAGCGGCGGTTGTACAATGCAGGCGCTAGCAGTCGACAGCAACCTCCACTAGCTACCGCTCCTCTTCGTATGGCAAGCGGAATCAGAGACCGGTCCTCAGCCAAAGGCAAGGCACATAATCCTTCCTCTTCGGACAGCTCCGTAAACCTGCCTTCGGTCTCTGAAATCATTAAAGGCTTGCACCGGAAACGAGAGCGAAATGCGGCCTAGAATATGCGAAAGGCACCCGCAATACCAAGGAACCGCTCGAAATGTGAGTACCGCTCCCTGCCATGCAATATTCACAAGTTGACGTCCTCAGCCAAGAACCGAAGGAAGAACGACCCGATTGATGTCATCGAACTGACTGACAGCGACGGCGGCCTGCCAGCACGGCCCCGCCTATCTTTCTGTGAGTACTGGGCCATATTTGTATCAGAATGCAGTGTCTCATGCTTCCTCTCCGTCTTCCTCTGCTAGTCTACCTGCTGTGCCGTCGAGAGCAACAGGGTCTCTACTGTCTTCCTCCGCAAGTTGAAGAAAACCTTCGGCTGAAGTGCGCGGGCATTCATTCGGAGGCGGTAACGGATTCTTTAAGTATGTCCACCAGCTTGAAGAGTCGACAGAGGGTAGTAGACAGAGGCCGTAGTCACTAGTAGTGTTGTAGCAAATGTTGTGCAACTTGAGCCCAATCTCTTCGGAAAAAGTACAACAATGTCCAAAATTGTTTGCAACCTGTCTGTTACTTGGCGCTTATGATCTGAGTCTGCCCTCCGTACCGCTTCTACCAACTTTGTTCACCTGTTGTAACCTCAACGTAAGGTCCATGACATTGTTGGGGTGAACGATTCTGATGTGCTCTTTCTGTGATATAACTCCTATCTTGTTCTTCAAACCATCAGAGACCACTACTCCGAGTTCTATCCTCAGTCATGGAACGTCCTTCAAGCCCACAGAGGATATGCAGATGCAATCATCTATGTGGTAAACCATTGAGTACAGTAACACGCCGTCGGCATGCGCGACAAATGAGGGCACAAGGACGTGAAGACGAGATTGAATCATCTGAGTCAGAATCAGAGGGGGTTTTTGTGTTGCACTCCGAGGCTGAAGATGTAGCCTCTTTGCGGTCGAGCTCGAGCGAAGAGGAACATCCAGATGAAGATTGCGATTCACAAAGGTATCTCTCAGCATCTGAAATTGTATCAGAATTATCTCACTCATATCTTGTCTTTCTAGAATGGACACGGCGTCCGACAATGGCTCAGCTAGCAGCATGTCCATCGGCCCATCTACTCACAGAAGCAGCTCTGTTGGGCAGAGCAATCATGAAGCTGCGCATGGAGAATTCGAGTTTGTTGCAGGGGACTTTCTTGACAACCTTGACCTTGCAAATGAACTGGATTTGTATGACTGTCGTATGTTGCCTTGAACACAAGTTTTCATGCAACTCACTGACCATCCGACTTGAAGGCAATCGCGTAATCACGGATGCAGACCGGGACAACATTGCAGCATTCAACATGTATCTCCGCGGACATCTATCTCGAGATGCTTTTGATGAGATGCGTCGTTGTTTCTCACACAAGAAGACTATTGACTCACTCGACAAAATCAAACGTTGTCTTGACATTCTCACAGAGATAGAGACCCAGCAATTCGATTGCTGTGTCAATTCATGTGTTTGCTTTACTGTAAAGTACGCTGAATTGACGCAATGTCCATTTTGCCTGGAGGCAAGAAAAGATTCCGCTGGTCAACCTCGTCGCGTTTTCATCTATATCCCTCTGATACCCCGCTTCCGAGACTTCTTTCAGAAACCAGATACAATTCAGAAACTACAGTACTGAGCACACTACGTACCATCCAACCACATTGTCAGGGATATATTCGACGGTAGCCGGTACAAGGAACTTCTGGGAACAGTCGTCAAGGTTGACGGCAAACAACAGCCTCATTGTTTTTTCTCTGACAACCGTGATATTGCGTTTGGATTTGCAAACAATGGATTCTTGCTGTTCAATTGCCGTCGTGGTGGTCCCTCTTCCACTCCTCTCCTTGTCAAGGTGTTCAACCTTGAACCCACTATCCGCACACACCTTGAAAATCTCATCTGCGTGGGCAACATACCAGGCCCCAAGCAACCGAAGGATCTTTCATTGTTTCTCGCACCATTTGATGACAAGTGTGCATTGATGGCTCTTGGAATCCCATTCCTGGATAGCAGCACACGCAGCACATTCGATTTCCATGCATACCAGCTCACCGAAGAGGGAGATATCATATCGGTGGAGAAGTTCCTAGGTCTCAAAGGACACTCGAGT
>JABYQR010000594.1:0-17609 GCA_022592445.1 Cytidiella melzeri | reverse complement strand
AACCTTCCGTCTGGAAACAGACGCTAGCGACTTTGCTACAGGAGCGGTATTATCACAACTGGATCCAGCTGACAAGCTGTGGCATCCAGTAGCCTTCTACTCTAAATCACTCAACGTTCATGAACGTAACTATGAGATATACGATAAAGAGTTGTTGGCTATTATCCGCGCCCTGGAAGAATATCGTCAACATCTGGAGGGACATCCGATTACCGTAGAAATATGGTCGGATCACCAAAACCTGACATATTTCAGGAATGCTCAGAAGCTGACTCGGAGACAAGCGCGATGGGCGTTATACCTCACGCGGTTTAATTTCGTGCTCCGGCACAAACCCGGAAAGACCATGCTTACCGCAGATCCTCTGTCCAGGAGGCCAGATCATGAAGAGGGGGTAAATTCCGATAACGAGGACAAAATTCTCCTTAAACCAGAGTTTTTTGCCATCTCCGCTATCGAAAACTCTCATGACTCGCCTATCAACGACGATGAAATCCTAAGACGGGTCAAGGAAGCACTCATGAACGATGAAGTTACCAAGGATTATCAGCAGTTACTTAACTCTGGTCCTAGGGAGTTCAAGAAATCACTGGAGGAATGGAATTTTGAGAACGGATTACTCCTATACCGTGGAAAAGTCTACATCCCCAAAGATCAGAAATTAGATCTGAGACGCCAAATCATCCAGATGCATCACGATCTACCTTCTGCCGGACATCCTGGCAGATGGAAAACGTACGAACTGATCTCGAGAAACTACTGGTGGCCAGGTTTAACCACTGATGTCAAGAAATACGTGACAGGCTGTGACACATGTCAGCGGATGAAGACTCGTCCGCAACAGCCTTATGGACCACTCATCCCTAATCCGGTTCCGGCCGAACCATGGGATATCATGACTGTCGACTTGATTACGCAGTTACCGGAGTCTGATGGCTTCAATGCTATCTGCGTAGTCGTAGACCGCCTGACTAAAAGGGCGCACTTCTTCCCTATCGTGAACGAGTTCTCGGCAAAAGATCTTGCAGCTCTACTCTATGAGAGAGTCTGGACCCTTCACGGGTTACCTTTGCAAATCATTTCCGACCGAGGTCCACAATTCGCAGCAGATTTATTCCAGGAATGGTGTAAAATGCTAGGGATAGAATCTACGATGACTACTGCATATCATCCGCAGACTGATGGTCAAACTGAACGAGTTAATCAAACGCTCGAACAGTACCTGCGTTGTTACGTTGATCAACTACATGACGACTGGGCTAGACTGCTCAGTTCGGCTGAGTTCGCATACAACAATGCAGCGCACGAGGGAACTAAGCACTCGCCTTTCTACCTCGAATACGGCAGACACCCTAGAGCTGGTCCAACGCTCACTAAGGACCTGAAAAGGTCTGACATGAATGACATCATGTGGAACCGCTTGCAAGCTCAAGAGCATGCTAAAGCAGCGTTACAACTTGCGGCTGAACGCATGAAATGGTACTATGACAAGCACATTCAGAAGGTCCCCTTCAACGAAGGCGATCAGGTCATGCTAGATCTGAGAGACTACCAAAAATCTGGACATAAGCTGTCAGCCAAGTACTATGGCCCATTCAAGATTGCTGAAAAGCTCTCTCCGGTCACATTCAGACTGGAATGGCCCGAACGTTCACCAAGGATACACCCTGTATTCCATGCAAGCAAGTTGGTACCGTACAACGAACCTGAATTCGAAGGCCAAAAGCTGGAGATGCCTCCGCCAGATATCATCGACGGAGAAGAAGAATACGAAGTCGAGAAGATTCTCAAGTCAAGACGTACAGGTCGTGCCAAAAAGCTTCAGTATTACATACGCTGGAAAGGCTACGGACCGAACGACGACACGTGGGAACCTGTAGAAAACATCACGCACGCTCAAGAAGCGATCAAGAAATTCTACGACGATCATCCCCGAGCTATTCGCTCAGCTACGATCTACTGTGTATAAAGTTACGAACAACACACCAAGGATCATCCACGATCCAATGACGCAACCGAGGAGGGTACGGACTAGACTACCATCAGCCAATGAGGTGTGAACCCCGTCAGGGGCGTCGGTAGAAGCCGCTAGAGTCACTCGGAACTGCTTAGGCACCCTCTTGACAATGGTGAAAAAGTGGACTCAATGACCAAGGTGTTCGTTCAAAACTCTTTGCACGGAGTTCAAAGCAAGAAGGGGGGGTAATGTCACAGATTTTCAATGTTTCTACAAGACTTGCCTTACCAGGCAACGGTATTATTGGGAATATTTAAGCGCTTGTCAAGCGCTTATCCAGCGCTTATCCAGCGTCTATTTAGGCGCTTATCCAGCGCTTATCTGGCGCTTATCAGGCGCCTATTCCGGCGCTTATTCTCAGTGCCTATCAATTGATGCGCTGATGCGCCTCCTGTCTCTGATGCGCTGATGCGCTCCTTTCCTTATCTGTGTATCACATGATAGAACTCTCTGGAACCTTGTGGAACTTGCTGGAACTATGATGTCATAGCATAGAACATTCCATTAGATGATGTCATAGTTCTTAGAACCTTCTGGAAAAGTCTAGCCTTGTCTTAGAACAAGCTAGAACAAGTCTAGCCTTGGAGCTGGGTCATGGGGTCAGGTCATGGGGACAATTGCTATTGGTTGATTATTGAAGTGGCACCACTAGGGCATAGGGCATGCTTAGTAAGGTAGATTACTTCGCTTACTCATGTAGGTATTAGGGGTCTTAGGGTAGTACCTGGGGTCCTCCCCTTCATGTATATATAGAGGCACTCCTGAGGGCATATCCCCTCAGTCTTATCCACTCTGTTGATCAAGGACTACTTCGTACTCCCCAGTACTCACTCTCACCAACACTCTACTCTCTATCTCACTATCTCCCCTTCAAGTTTAACAACTATCTGGTGAGTGTAACCTTAACTGTTACACAAACCCTGCAAAAAACAACACAAGCAGTTGTGTTGGTCTGGCAATTTTGTGAATTTGTGACTCACTGAGTTGTTATGGAGTTGCATAATCCCAACACATTGGTTACAAGATTACTTATCAAAGTAGATATTCCTGGCAAGTTACAAATGAAAGTTGTTGCCAGTGACAAAATTACTCATCAAAGTAAGTAATATGGGCAAATGGGTCACAGAAGCTTTGAGCCTAACAAAAATCACTCACAAAAGTAAGTATTCCTGGCAAGTTAGTTACTTAAGGTATTATAAGCAATAAAATTACTTTCTGAGTGAGAATTTGAAATCAATCATAAAAGTAAGTAATATGACAAGTTAAAGCAACATCTGGTATGAATCCCTCATAAAATCATGTAACACACACAATACAGGCAAAAGTGATTATTGCCAATAAAATTACTCAAAAAGGTGACAGTTCAGAATCACTTAGAAAATAGGTACTTTAGGCAACTAGATGATAAAAGGCGGTGGCGCAAATGCGCTGCAGCCTGAAACCTCAACACATACCTTGAAGGTGAAATTAACCCATGGACAGAGTTCGACGTGGGGTACTACTTGCTAGCTATGGGCTCTGAGTGACACGAGCTGTCACATAGTCACGTGGACGCTGTGACAGCACGCGTTGAAGTCCGATCGTGTTCAATGCCAGCGCTAGCCTGATTTCCCACCGCCGCACTGCACAGCTCGAGTCGGAGTCGCCAACAGCCCACAGACTTCGTTCGTCTCTACCCGATAATCTTTGCGACATAAGCATCTGCAAGTAGGCCCCGCTCTGTGGGACCGGTAAGTTTCATCTGTTGACCTGCCACGGTGATGGCAAACATGCATATGGTGCATCTTACTCATTCTGGTATCCTCATGCAGGGCAGTGAAACTGCGTTTACACGTTTTGCCATGTCGGATACATGTGCCTCGAGCTCTCCTGTCGACTCTAGTGGCCCCCCCTCAGTCCAATCGCAATTGCCGGACGAGTTACTGGACAAGATCATAAAAGCCGCCGGCAGCCAGCCTTTCGACAAGAAATGTTGGCTCTCATGCAGTCTTGTATGCCGTCGATGGCACCAACTCGCTCTGCCGTACATATGGCGCTATATTCGAGTCTCTGGATCTATTGATCGGTCTGGTCAATGGTACCGACCCGCTCTGCCGCGCATACGGCGTTTCATCCGACTCTCTAGGCCTCGTTCGGCTCCAGTCCGGTCTGAACTCACAGACGACACAACTGCCTTGTTGCGTTTCTTCGACGTGAGGCCGTCGATTGCAAGACTCGTCACCAACCTCATACTCCATCGTGTATCCGTTGCAACGCGCAGCACGCTGCATGCCCTGAAAGTACTTCCCGTACTTCGATGCCTTGAGTTGATAGACGTTCAGCTGGAAGGAAGTCTTAGTGCCAGTGACTACGATGCCCTGGGCGCCAGACACACACTCGAAATGCTTGCATATCGTTGTGATGTCAGCCCTCCCGAAGGCAACACTCTCGCACTCCTAGAGCTGATAGGTCTTTTTGCTGAGATCGGACGTCTTTTCATAAAGGACGGATTTCACGACCGGCCGTACTTGGGTGCTCTGAGTGACGCTGTAGCGACCTCGATCAGCAAGCTACAGGTGGGCGAGCTGACTATTCGCTCTTATGATCACCCCGCAATTGCTCCCCACTCGCCTATCATTTTTGCCCGTGATTGTGGCCTACTTCGCAACCTCACTTGCCTCTCAGTCGGATTCATAGATATGCTCGGTTTGCACAGCCTTTCCGAGCTGTTGCATACCGTGGGAACGACTCTTGGAGAGTTATGCATCTATCTCTTCGTGGACCCTGTAGCCCAATCGTCCGATGACTATTCTCTACGTGAGTGACTATTCTCATCACTCATATTTCTACAGATTGCCTATCTGACATGCGGCTGTACAGAAAGCACAACGACACTCGACATGCTGCGCAGAGGACTAAATGCTTGTGTGGTTCTTCATGGATTCCGCCTTGCTGTCTACAGCGATGACGAATACAGAGCAGACTCCACTGATGATACCAGAATCCAAGTCTGGCTGCTGGCAGTGGACGTTATTGGCTGTGTGCCTGTTGAGCAGGTCAGGCACCTCTCTTTCTGTTTCTGGTCTTTCGACCACTTTGAGGAGATGGATCTTGGCACATTCCCCTGGTTCAAGCTTCGCGACGCGTGCCGCCATTTCAACAACCTGCAGTCACTCAAGGTTCTTTTTAGCGAACGCAACGAATTCTTGACTGAGATAGAAGCAGAGTGTATCTGCCACGAGCTGCAGGAGTTTGATAGCATGCTATTGCGAGGCGAGCCGCTGTCATTCTGTACATGCGAGCAGGAGTCCTGTAGATGGTACAAGTACTGAAGTTGAAGTTACTATATTTTCCAACAGGAATCTGTGGCCGGGATATTGTTGTCCATAAGTGTTGTAAAAGCAGGGTTTGGGAGCGTGCACGGGAAGGGGGCTGGAACACAATGTTGTCAAGTAGCTACGAAAATACAAGGATTTTATTAAAAAAAAAACAAGGAGATCCGAAACGGGTAATCCGCGCGGAAAGCTGCTTTCACCTTTCACTTGCAAGCAGCTCACATACTTTGTTATGCCCATGGTCTCAAAGGAATAGTTGCTCTGCCAGGGAACTCTCTAGAATGTGCCAATTGCCAATTTTATCCTGCTCTGGATCATTGTATGCAATCAAAATTCAGGGCGTACTGTTAAGACCAACTATCGTCAAGAGACAAGTTGTCAAGTCAGAACTCCTTGGTGTAACTACACACAAGGTCAAATGATTGTCTAGGCCGCGCGGTTGCTGTCAAGCACAATGGCAGACAGATGCTGGGTTGATAGAAGGAATATTGATATGAAGTGGATAGACTGAGGTTTTAGCCCCATGTCTAGCGGCTATTTATACATGTTGACCTAACTACTTTTGGACCAGTCTGAAATAGTGGTAGCAAATCGGAGGAATGAAAAGGAAGAACAATACACAGAGAACAATAACTGCTTTAGAAAGCGAACGGGAGAAAAGACCATCAAGGTGCGGAAACAAGGGACAATAGAAAGGTAAGCCATGACGCAAGAATCAATAGAGAAGGGGTTGAACCCGAAACAGGGGATAGACAGGGTTGGACACAATGGAATGGTAATAGAGGTATAGAAAGGCCGAGGGTTAGACCAAGGCAATAGTAACCAATCAAAGTTAGGTCCGAGGTTTGAATAGACACAGGGAAACAGCCAATGACATAATAGTCCATGTTGAACGGAGGCAATGTGGATCAGGGAATGAGGGAGGAAGGACGAGTTGGATTGTCAAGGCAAATGTAAAGAAGATAACTAGTTATCAGGATAATCGAAGAAGTGAAGAAAAATAATAGGGCTATATATTACAAACTAATAGTATTACTATTACGATCGCCGCTAGTGGCAGCGATTTTTCATCCCTTTATGGTAACCCGCGCCTTTCAAACATTCTTCACGTGACACATGACACTTGCTGATGGACTGTCAACAACTCCCGTGTTTCGCTCTCTCGCCTCCTTCTCTGCTCGCCACCATACCCCCCCCCCCCGGTTTCACCATACACCACGCTACATGGTGTGGGTTCACGAATGCTAGACCGGCATTCGAGAGCGGGGCGTGATAGTTGTTCGCGCACTGTGTACCCTTTCGGACGTCTCTGTCGTCTCTCCCCGTTCATTGGTCCGGTTCAATCATACTTCTCTCTCTCTCGTCGTGGTTTCTCTGGTCGCCAGTCCAGCCATACCCCTCTCTCTCCTCAGACACTGCGGCACTCACACTACGAGCAATGGTCTTTCATTAGAGAAATGAACACCACTACGAGGTACTCAAGTCAGACGAGACACGCAGGTTGGGTTGATTGTCTCTCTGTCCAACCATCCACCTCTCTCTCTCTCGTCACGAGAGAGGACACAGCATGCGGAACAACTATTGCGCACCGCTCTCGAATGCCGGTCTAGCATTTGCGAACCTACGCCATGTAGCATGGTGTATGGTGAAACCGGAGGCACTGCAGACCACACAAGAGAGACAAAAGAGGTATCGGGAGAGAGGCGAGAGAGGTATGGTTGGACCGGAGGGACTGGTGACCAGACAAGGAGGCGAGAGAGGGGGGGAGACAACACAGCAAAGACAAGAGAGGTATCGGGAGAGAGGCGAGAGAGGTATGGATGGACTGGATGGACTGGTGATCAGACAAGAGAGACAAATATGATATCACTGACCATGACCCGAGGCAACTACAATTCTCCACGCCCAACTCTCCGTGCACACAAACGTCCGAAAGAGAACACAGCGCGCGAAACAACTATCGCGCACCGCTCTCGAATGCCGGTCTAGCATTCAGGAGGTTGAGAACGTTGAGGAGATTGCTGCACTTTGAGCCTCCCGTCGAGTTCCTTCACCTGTGTCTGCCGATCAACCTGTCTGTATCGCGTGCAAAGCCTTTCCTATCGCTGATCTTCCACTATCTCTCCGTTCGACAATCACTGGCCGTAGATGACAACCGGGTTACTTCGCCTCGCCTTTTGGCTTTCATCACTCCTGTCTCACTCTCATTGTTCGCCGTCCTTGCCGCTTCCTCTTGAAATTTTTTGTTCGCTGATAATTCCCTTTTATATACAAAACATTCCTACCACCTACCGCTAATGCAATAGTATTACCTTTTGTTTGCTAGTAGCTCAATAGCGTGTGAAGACCGTTTGTAACACGTACCAACTGACAAAAGGCAGGCGGCAGGAACAAATGGATGCAAACAAATGTGAGTGGAAAACCTGAAAATACAACAATAAGGGCTCAGGTTGGAAGTATGCCCCAAATGCTAGCTACTAATGACATCTGTCTGCATCAGTGTTTGTGCCTTTGTATTGTTGGGTGAGCACCTTGCCGGTGCGACTCACGCTACGCGGAGTTTCCCGGACTATACAGTTGATCAGGAATCTAATCTACAAGTACCTACATCATGTATCTACAACTTGTCTTCTCTTCCATGAAGTGGTTCACCTCTTCTTGCCCGCGCTCACTCCTCACTTCAATAGGTTATGAACCCCGAGCCGCTGCTCACTCAACTTGCTCTAATTCTCTACTTGCTGCTCGCTATCTTGGCTCCCATCAATGTCAACTTGCTCCTTGCTACCGTTACCAAGCTCAATGCTAGCAACTACTATGACTGGTTGTTTGCCATGAAGATGATCTTCTGCCGAGCAGGGATCTGGCAGGTTGTAGATGGAACAGCCACTCGTCCATCTGCTAAGGATGTGGATGAAAGGTCAGAGTGGGATAGGTGCTCAGAGGAGGAACTCATTGCAATAGGGCTGACTGTGGAGGAGAGTCAGATTATTCACGTGCATGCATGTGAGACTGGACCTGCAGCTTGGGCTGCACTGGCAGCGCTGTATGCTTGCAGTGGGCGCACACCTCGTATCATGCTGAATTGTCAGCTGTACTTTTATGTCCACAATCCTGAAAAGCCTATCAACAAACATGTCAAGACAGCTCAGGTGGAGACCAGTCAGTTGTTCTGAATCCATCACCCGTTTTATTATCATTGTCATTGTTGCCTGGGAGGGCAGGGTAGTGCAGCATAGATGGGCAGTCATGCCTCGCCTGGAGGGTTGGTTACAGCTGCATGTACCAGGGCCTGGGAGGGTAGAGCGGAGCAACAGGTATGGTCAGATGGGTCTGGTGCGGAGGGTTGACTGCTGCTGCAAGTACTGGGCATTCTTTCATATTCATGCGTTTCCACGTCTTTTGTTATCACTCTCATTTCAGTGGGCACATTGTGCTTTTTACTTTGTTTTCTTTCTGTTCTTCTGTTTGTGACCTCTCATAGCTATTTGTTGAGTGGGTGTATTGTTGGGTGAGCACCTTGCCGGTGCGACTCACGGATCGCGGAGTTTTCCGGACTAAACAGTTGATCAGAAATCTTATCCAGAAGTACCTACATCATGTATCTACAACTTGTCTTCTCTTCCATGAAGTGGTTCACCACGTCTTGCCTGCGCCCGCTCTTCACTTCAATACATCAGGAAATCCGTAATTTCCTACTCCAGGATAATCATCCTGGAATATCGCGATTAGCTCGAATACTTGAGAATAGAGAGAATACCTCAAATTATCCAATTGGTAGCAAAAGTATTTGCGGAGCTTGCGAGGTAGTGGAAAATATGACAAGAGTACCTACTATTATCCGGGATAAAAGTACATCAATATAAAGTGCGATACATGAATTTACTACTGAAGGGATTAATGTAAAAAGTCTGGCATTTATCGAGTACATTGAAGCTTGTCCACTCTGTGGGAGCTGATGCACCAAACCTTGGGAATAGATGGACACTTTGACGGATGTCCTTGACAGGCACAATGCTGCAGATTGGATCGCCGCGCTCGTCAACGAGGCGTGAAATCTTGTATAGACGATGGTTGGGTTCCGGTTGAGATCGAGGCTTGGTATACCATTCAACATACGCAAGGTGGGTGGGAACAGAATGCTCGTGCGGGAACAGAATCGAACGTGCCGCTTTGGGCAGCGAGAACACAACTCGGACTCGTCCAACATGATAACCTGGATAAGAAATGAGTATCAGAAGCTGAACCAGAGCTTCAGCAGCGCACCTGTGATTCCTGTGATACCACCTGAACCCTCGTTGACGAGAGCCGTATCAAACCGGCCTGGAACCTCTTTCTGACGTGAATCCGTTTGGATTGGCTGAGCGTGTATGGAGTCGGCAGTCTTAAACTTGAGCGTGAGAGGATCCTGCTGTACGAACTTGATGCGATGCCATACGCTGACCTTGCGGAATGGTAGGTGGATGTTCCAAATGGCCTCCTCAAGCCGCGCGCGACTAATCCCAGGTTCGTTTGTTAGTGTTATGAAGCGTGCAAGCGCCTCTCTGAAGAACCGTGCCCCATACTTTGTCACCACATGCTCTACAGTCACACCCATGACAGATGGATGCTTTGCAAGGTGAAGACGCCGGCCGAGATCCAATCCTGGTGGTGACCACTTCAACAATCGGGGTTCAGGCGGAGCGCCGCATTGAACGAGCCTCCACTCGACAAACTGGGCATGTCGATGCATTTTCTCGCGGCGCTCCAGCCACTTAGTCATCTGCGTGAACTCGTCCTTCCGGTTTGTTGCTCGGTAGGCGTCCTTGGTGAAGTCAATGTGCAATCGCTCGGTGTACTCAGTGTTGAAATTATCCGTAGTGCCGAAAAGCCGGATTGACTGTGAATAGTGCAATGCGAAGTGGAGCTTGGGAAGGTTGAAGCCTTCACGGATGCCGAGGTCAATGAAAACCTGCTTATCGGCGTGGAATCGAGCGAGCGCCTCGTCAAGCAGTGCTAGAGTGTCGTCGGTATGGATTGGATACTGTGCCAAATACAAAAAATCAAGAATGGCACGCACGCAACGGACGACAGGGGCGGGCGAAATGGTTGACTCGAGAGGTGGCATATCGAGGACCAAAGCGAGTAAGATGCGGCAGAGTTGATCATGTTCGTGGCCAGTCACCTTTGAGAGTGTGCTGATTCCATTCCCAAAGATTCGGATGTGGTGATTTGGGAGCAAGCGACGACAGCGAGCATCAATTTCTGCCGCACCGTAGACCTCGATCAGCCATGCTACAAGGTGCTTGATGATGCCTTGGTAGAGTTGATGAAGCACGTCAGGCGTGATCGAACGAAAAATGTGCGTATATGGCAGGTTTATCCAGAATGGGTCGATGACGGGTTTTATACCAGCTTCTGCGCATGACTTGAGGAAGTCCTCGGGACGAGCGTCGAACGAATCCAATATGTCGAGGATGGCAGTGAGGTCTCATAAGTCAGCGGCGATTTCTGGAGCGTGATCTCCGAGGTTTTTGTGCGAAATCTTACAACAGGCGCACTTTCCCGTATAGCCCAACGTCACCAGGATTTGCTCGGGATAGTCACCTACAAAACAAGCGAATATCGGATGAGCTCGATAGGTGGTGCCATTTCCGGTTACCACGCTCAATCCTGAGATACCGGTGCTCTCGAGAGGTTGCAGGACCTTCTTCATACAAGCATGGTAGAGGTTTGCAATCATCCGTCGTCGTGCTGCTTTGTTACTAACGCGCTCCAGCTTTGTCGTTGGCAGATATGCAAGCAAAATGTAGGCGCGGGAGGATGGTTTTCGACGGATTTCCTTTGGAATGTTCCCGATGGTCATGTACACAGGGTATGCGGTCTTGTTGCGGAACAAGGTAAGCTGTGTTTTATCGCTTGAAATAATGATAGGAATGATTGTTGCCCCAGGTTTTTTGCGCTCCACTTCTTCCTAAATCACCCTCAGCCCAAACTTGAAAGTCGTGCAAAACGACAGCTGACTTACCTGGGTTGCCCACCACCACCTGCCAGTGTGCATGTCGTGATACATACGCTGGGTTTTCCAAGCATCCGTGTAGGGTTTTTCAGGGGCGAATACAAGGTATGGTGTGAAGTCGGGATCTCCAAATATGGCTCTAACACACGCGATGATGTCTCGATAGAAGACCTCGCAGACTTCGTTACCGATCAAGACCTCGTGGCGAACGAAGCGTGGGCGCCCAGGCAGCCTCTTGTCGACTATCTCGTTCAGCTCATCCGCCGTATAGAACGACAAACCGAGGCGTTCAGGGACCTATATATCTTGTAAGATTGATTTGCTACTACAATTCAAAGCCCGAAGTCCCACTCACTTCAGGTATCTGCAGGAGCTCTGTCAGTGCCATAGAGCCAGGGCCTCGAAGCTTTGCCCATCGTGCTAACTCCCAATCAATACGCGATGAAAATGGAGCATAAGGGTTGTTTGCTGTGGGTATCCCGCTCGCATACATATTGTTCTGTGATCCTGACATCCCGCTGGGTTTTCCTGCTGCGCCAGGAAATGTCACAATGTGGGGTGTGTACCGCAATTGCCGCTCTGCCCCCTCTCGCTGAACTTGTGCTGTGCGCACATTAGCGTCATCCTCTGCAGACCTATCCGGGCTGCGCCTGGGTTCCTTCGAGCGGACGTGCTAACCGTTGCGGCTCCAATGTAACACACTCATCCTCGCCACCTGACTCCTCATCCGTCTCTACAAAATCTCCTCGACCAACCTCCGAGTCATCGCTATCATCCTCCTCCATCTCGATATCACCTTCGTTTAGGAGATCGTAGTCGCCCAGAGCATCGCCAGCTGGATCGATTCCAAGCGCAAATTGTTCGGAGTCGGATGCGGACTCGGAGTCGGTGTCGTCCTTGTCCACAGCATGCCCGAAGATGATTTTTGGTAGCAATTCTGATTCATCGTCGCTCGGGTCATCGTCGCTTGAAAGCACATCGGAATTGCTCGTGTCTGATTGGAAGTCGCTCTCGTGTTGTTCTGCTGACATCGTATGGGCCTTCCAGTAACGACGACAAAGTAGATCCTTCGTAAGCCGCTTGTGATGCTTGAGGCCGCTTTTACTGAAGACTGAGCGGCATGCAGGACAAGTTGAAGGCATTTGTTCACTGAGTCAAAGGGTATTGCGAACAGGGAGCATTTACGTCGGGTTGAGTCGCGGTCCCGTAACTTATGTGTTTCAAATTCAAGCTTGAGTTGATATGCCCAGTTTCTTTAGGGGTTCTCTCAGTTTCCAACGGTCCTCGACGTGTGACATGGATAGTCCAACAGAGACCGGATTTTTCCAATATTGTCACCAGTTTACAGCCTTAGGCGCCTATCTAGAGCGCTTATTTTCCGGCTAGGAGTGTTACCGGACCTAACCCTAACCTGGGTCACGTGACATCCTGCCTTATTTATCAATAGTCCAGACCCAAACCCTAGACTCAGTCTGGAGCAGTTCCAGATCAACCTAGGCTATTGTTCTATTGTTCCTCTTCCATTTGATGGGGATTCCCCAGGGATTCCCCCAGGTCTTATTGTTCTATTGTTCTTATCCTATTGTTCTATTGTTGTATTGTTCTAGCTCTATTGTTCTACGTACCCTGGTCCTTGACAGTTACTCAGGTCCTTGACAGTTACTCCGGTCCTTGACAGTTACCCGGGTTCCTTAGTGTTCTATTGTTACTCCAGTCCCACAGTTACTCCAGTCCCTAGTGTGGGAACTGGTGCACAGACCACCCAGACACAGTATATATAGTACCCCTTACCCTCCCTGGTGCTGCATCTTGACCTCTTCGTCATTTGCACTGCCAGTATCCGGCCTCTGAGCCTGCTTGCCTGCTTATCATCGACTTTGACCTTGTTGTCGTCGTTGGAGATCCACTTCCACTTCCTCTCCCCCTCTTCTCTGCCCTTGTGTAGGGTTTAGCAGTACAGCAGCAGTTGCTCCGCGACATTAGGTCAAGATACCATACAGCTACCGGCACGACTGCCCTTAGCTTGGATCAAGTTTTCCTGTCCCCCCAGTTTTAAAAAGTTTATTCCCCCCTACGTTTGAGAGTAAGCCATTGCCGTCCGTCTTGACGTGCTTGATCGCTGACTCGTTCACTTTCCGTGGTTGATTCTTAGTGCCGAAAGAATCCCACTCCCGTTTCACCGCTCGTCCAGATCCTTTGCACAAGGATCTGAACCAAGCGCGTCGAGAAGTCAAGATCCATCGCGCCTTGCCCCAGGCCGTGTTTGATCAACTCGACGCAGAGCACGCACGTGGCAAGAGCCACAAGTACACGGAGAAGGAGCTCAAGGCTATTGCCTCCTACGTCGGTCGCCGTAAACCCAAGGGTTCTGCCCTCACACACAGATTCCCCACTGCAGAGGAGTTTGAGAAACTCCGTGCTGAGTCCAAAGAATTCGCTGCCCGTACCGCACGCGAACGAGCCGAGGCCTTAGCAAGTCTTCCTAAGAAGCCTTCGTTAGCAGAACGCTTCCCAGCCCGGCCAGCTACCAACGCTGGTGCAGCCCTCATAGCAGCAAAGCCTACTCTCATCGACTTCCAAAAGCACACCCCTGGAGACCTTCAAGGAATCTTTACTCCAAAGCTCACCGCCACCCTCCAACGCCTGTTGATTCTACCCACCATTGACAAGTATCAACAGCTTCACAAAGACACGAGGCGTAACTTTGAACAAGAGAAACAGAAGTTAGAAAAGCTTCTGGAGGAGTTACCAGCCCGAGCCACTGTCATCACTCAGCGTGAGTGGCAGCTGCTGGATTGGGGTTTAAAGGCAATAGGAGGAATTAGTTTCAAGGGTCTAAGAAGGAATTACGTACAAGTTTTCAAAGGTTTAGACAGAGTTTGGTCGGACGAGTACTTCGTATCGTTCTAGAAATACAGTGTGGCTTCTCAAAGTCCCAGAAGTAGTGTTTGGTCTAGAGATCATCTCCCCTGTGAAAACTACCCACACGCTTTCAATCACCGGACTATCAGAGACGAGTGTTACGACCCAGAAGAAGGACACGAAGCCTGTGAAACTCAGCCCTGTCCAAACCGATACAACGGTATTGCATATCCCGGTCGGTACGCAAACCAGTATCGGCCCATTCATCATTGGCAAGAAGCTCGTATCCTTGAATCCCTCCCACCCTTGCCTGAAGAAGACTTCGATCGAACCTTCACGCAGGAGCAATACCAGATGGATTCCACCAACGTGTCCCAGCATGCTTCTAGGGCAGCAACCCCAGCCCCCGCACAAGAACCGTCTCCGCCCCCCACAGCAGAACAACTTCTGCATGCGCTACTCCTCGGTCAGCAACAGCTGACACAAGCATCACAGCGCTGGTTCAGAACCAGCAACAACCAGTAACAACAGGTCACGGGAAAGGGTTGTAGAAAAACCCGCTAGTTTTAAGGGCAATGCTAGTAGTGACGCGCGTCGCTTTCTGGCCGCCTTTTCAATGTACGCACAGTTTAATGAGAAACTGTCGCCATACAATGCCCAAGGGGGTCAGACCCGATTAGACCACCTCTGGATTTCGTCGGCTCTGTCATTTATGACAGAAGATGCGGCAGTTTGGGCTACGCCCACATGGACTTGATTGCCAGTCATCAAATGGCATTCAATGGTGACTGGGACGACTTCAGAACGGCGTTCAAGCACGATTTGAACCGGTTGATGAAATGGTGGATGCTAAGGCCAAGCTCAGGGAGCTGTGGCAAGGCAAAAAGACGGTTCCCGAGTACACGGCCCGATTCCGGGAGATCATGGATAGGACAGGCTACTCAACACAGGACCTCAGGGATCGGTATTATGAACATCTGAGCACCACGATTAAGGATGAACTAGTCCACACCGCACGGTCCCATGTCACCCTGTCGATCTCATCAATGTGGCCACCGACATTGACAATCGTCTTCGGGTTCGAGCTCAAGAAAAAGCTCGTGAGCAAGGTCGAACAGTCCCCAACGTGTTCAAATCTACCCCGGTCTCCACCTCGTCCCCGGCTCCTTTTGTTCAACCGTCTCGCGATTCCAATGCTATGGAAATTGATGCCACTAAAGTCGGTCCCAATGGGAAAACACGTGCTGATTTCATGAAAGCAATGAATGGAAGATGCTACGGATGTGGATCTAAGGAGCACCAGAAGAAAGACGGCAAACATGATCGAGAATTGTGTGGACACTGTGGAGGCAACCATCAGACGCAAGTGTGCCAAAGCCGGTTCCTTGGGTACCCACCTAGGCAACAGAAGGTGGCTGCCAACACTCTCTTCGATCCGTCCACTTCGGCCCCCTCGTCGTCCTCGTCCGCGAGGCCCTTACCTACCCCGCCCGCCGCAACCGTCGCCAGCTCTTCGTCTTCAACTCCGTTTGACTACGATGCCATCATGAAGCAGATGTCATCGCTCACGGATCAAGTCAAGCAGCTGGGAAATCAAAGGGATTTTTAGAAAGGACTCCAGGTGAAACCGCACCCTCGAGTCCCTCTAGAAAGACCTACATAGAAGAAGTGGAGGACATTGATGATTCCCCACGGACACAGTTTTTAGCACGCCTGTAGTAATTACCGCCCCGCTCAGCAACCTGATTCGCCGCCTTCAGCTTTATTTAACGACATGTATAACTACTACGAAACCTTGTCGTCTTGCATAGTGCCTGAAATAGATCCGCTTAGCATGCATTCCGAGTTCCAATTACGCTCAAAGGAGTGTTCAGAGAAAAGGCATCAAAGCTATGATTGACTCAGGAGCCACCGCATTGTTCCTAAGTCAAGACTTTGTCAACCGGCACCGAGTACGTACGGTCCCCTTAGAAAGACAGATCCCACTCCACAACATCGATGGGACTCTAAATCAAGGAGGACGTATCACACACAGAGCAGAGCTCGAACTACAAGTTGGGGCTATCAAAGAAAACGCAACATTTTTGGTCACAGACATCGGACCAGAAGATTGCATTCTAGGCCTACCCTGGCTTCGCAAAGCAAACCCCAAGATCAATTGGGCTACCGGAGAAATGGAACTGGAAGCCGAAGAAGACTTCGAACCCTTCCAGTCTATCACAGCCAATCGGAAGCAGAGACGAGCCTGGCTCAGAGCCGGTATCATTCAGGACACCAAAGAAGAGCTTTGGTCCTGTGCTAGCTATACGTACTCTACAGATATTGCGGCTAAGGCCCATCAATCCAAAGAGCAACAGACATTCGAACAGATGGTTCCAGAAGAATACCGCAGCACCAGAAAGTCTTTTCCGAAGAAGCATCACAGCGCCTCCCAGAGCACCAACCCTGGGATCACACGATTGATCTAACAGAGAACCCGAAGATGTTCAGATCCAAGGTCTACCCCATGTCTCCGAATGAACAAGCGGAGTTAGACAAGTTTATTGAGGAAAACCTAGCGAAAGGATATATTGTCCCATCCAAGTCGCCCATGGCCTCACCGGTATTCTTCGTCAAGAAGAAGGATGGCAAGCTTCGGCTTGTTCAGGATTATCGACGGTTGAATGACATCACGATCAAAAACCGCTACCCACTCCCCTTGGTATCAGACATTACCAATCGACTTCGTCAAGCCAAAATCTTCACTAAGTTTGACGTACGATGGGGTTACCATAACATTCGGATCAAAGAAAATGACGAATGGAAGGGTGCATTTGTGACAAACCGAGGGCTGTTCGAGCCTAAGGTGATGTTGTTTGGCATGACCAATTCTCCAGCCACGTTTCAAGCAATGATGAACTCCATCTTTGCTGATCTCATTGCGGAAGGAAAGGTCTCAGTGTACCTGGATGACATCCTCATCTTCAGCTCAGACATCACGGAACATCGTAAACTGTCCATGAAGTACTAGCAAGACTTGAAGCCAATGACCTGTACCTTCGCCCCGAGAAATGCGAATTTGAACAGTCACAAGTCGAGTACTTAGGTCTAATCATCGGTAACGGAAAGATCCGTATGGACTCGGGTAAAATAGAAGCTATCACCAACTGGCCGGTACCACAGAACTCCGTGATGTATGCGCTTCATTGGATTTGCCAACTTCTACCGACGTTTCATCAAGGACTTTGCACGGCATACTCGTCCCCTACATGATCTCACCAAGAAAGACCAACCTTGGAAGTGGGGAGAAGCACAGCAGAACGCTTTTCAGATGCTCAAAGATGCGTTCACTCAGGAACCCATCCTAGTCACATGGGAACCCGATCGTCCCACACGTATTGAAGTTGATGCGTCTGGCTTTGCAACTGGAGGGTTCTATTGC
>JABYQR010000593.1:0-17630 GCA_022592445.1 Cytidiella melzeri | reverse complement strand
ACAGAAATGTTACGTATTAGAGTGCAGATGCGTAGGTGACCACATACCATAACTGCGGCCCAAGCGATCATGCCTGGCTCAACACGTCGGACTTTGTGTACTTTGATAAGACGAGATCGCCCGACAGAAGCTGATGCGAAGTTTTGGTTGCACTGCCGAGATTTTCCTGTGAACAAATGACGAAAAACTACAGAAGAGCGAGTGAGGTTGTCCATAACTGCACGATGTATGCGCGTACCTTCAGAAGCAACGGACCCCTCAGAAGGCCTTCGTCGAACATTTCGCAATCCGATCCTTCGTCGTCGTCCCAGAGAAAAGAAGGCAAGTTTTTAGCCAGGATATTTTTCGTGATATCCTTCTTCCCAGACGTCACCGCGTTGCAGAAGCTCCATGACATTGCTATTAGTGCGAGGCTGATCCCAGACGGAAGAGCACGCACCTTGTAGGATTTCTGTCAAAGGCCACTCGCATGTGTTGAGGGACCAGCAGCCGTGCGGTGGTGATGTTCCCCCAACCAAGCTGATTCTTTGGAGTGCCGGCCGGAATGGGTTCCTCAGAGATAATGTAGTTATGGATACTACCCTTGAGACCAGCGATGTTGTCCCTTCGTGCGGCCAAAGCATGTTTTACCATCTAAAGCATCAGACAATCAGCATTGAATAGCACGTCATGTTGAAAGAGATGCCCTACAAAAGCGAGGAGCAGTCGAAAGCATTCCTCGCTCTTGACGTAGTACTTGAGATCAGTTACGAACTCTGGCATTACTTTTACCAGAGCATTCCATTGGTTGGCGACTCGCCAGACAACACGGCCCTCCCTGCGATGCATATATGCGTTCCTAGTCAACTGTATGCGGGCAGAGAAGCAAAACTTACGAGGTTGCGCTGCCTGCCTTGAGCTCCTTCCAGATTTGCGAGCCCTCCTCAATCATGCCGCCGCCAACTTTGGCACCAAAGCTGAAGATGTCATCCATGTTGTCTGAGACCATTCCGGCTATGCGGGGAAGCCAGCGTGCCTTGCTCACGAGCCTCTTCAAGACTGGATCGTTGCTTGTAGTGACCTAGAATCAGCTGCAAATGGAAACAAGACGCATACACACACACGTACCCGCGATCGGTAATGAGTGCAGCATGAATGGCCATGACCCGCTCCTTGGGGGCTAAATCCTCCATTGGCACGTCATTCTCGCTCTCGCTCTCGCTCTCGACGTTGCTGTTTTGCCCTCCTGCGTCGTCGTCAGAGCTGTCCGGTGACTGTGGCACTACTGGGCGGGGCCTCTTCGGGGCAGGAGCAGAGTGAGAAGCTTTCGATCAGCGCTTCTTCGCAGCAGGAGCAGCGTCGGAAGCTTTTGGCTTGTTGCGAAGAGGATGGGCAGAGTACTTTGACTTATTGGCGGGCATGGTGAGGTCTGGGCACGAGAGAGAGAGGGTGTGAGTACAAGAGAGAGAAGGTGTGAGTACGAGAGAGAGAAGGTGGACGGGGGGGGGGGCGCCTCTTTTATGCGCATCCTGAAACAAGGTTTGGAGGTGACAGGTGCTGCTCTTACGACGCGTCGACCGTGTCGAGTCACGTGAGCGCGAAGCAATATCACTCCAGCATGAAATCTAAAGAATATGAGCGAGTCCAAACTGTTTGTGTACATGTTACTACCAATAATCAAAATATATGACAACGAGACAGTCCCTGCAGAAAAGAGAGCCACCATAGCGTACACAGAGTTCCAGCAATCACGAGAGCGTACGTGCTACGTATTCAGAGCCGTTTATCGTGCAGCGGGTAAAGCACGACTAGCGAGTTGCCGGGCATTTTCACCACATTAGTCTTTACCACTTTCCTAGGACTCAAAGTCCTGCGCCACTCTTGGGCAGTCTTGGGCTGCATAGTGCCCTCGAGTATCGCCCGGCGATGGTTGACAAAAAATCGCTCGTTTCCGGCACTCCAGTAGTCGAGGGTCATCCCAGATTGCGACCATGTCCATGCAGTTGGCCACCATGAGCGATAGGCAGTACCTGACGGTCCCGCGTTGGCAGATTCTGAGGGAGTATCGTCAGTTGCGCCTCGCTTGGTAAACATGTCACTTACCCGGCTGGACTCTGTACACCCCACAGATCACATCCTCTTGATGTAACGACAGGTCGTCATCCACGTAGTCCCAGTCACCCAGCACACGATGGTTATCTCGCATTGCGAATCCACTTGGACCCTTGCATACCTCTGAATCGTCTGCATAAGAGTCGCGCGCCAGTCGCCACAGCAAGCCGCCCCGTAACAAAGCAGCACGTCCCTGAAAGCTCGTGATGATCTCGTCACGCTTAGCAACATATGCCTTGTAATCGTCGAGTGTAAACTTGTGCTTGTGCTCGACAATTCCAAGCCCCAGCGGCACTTGGTTGAAATACATTGGCATTGGGGGCGACGCCCAAAGCGTGCGCGGATCAGCAATTGGCTGGAGTGTGTTGAAGGGCACTCCCCAGCTGAGCAGAGTGCGAGTGACATCAAACATCGACGAGCTGACCTCCGATCGTAGGAGATGGTTGACGCTGACGGGGTCGGCCAGGCAAAGCGAGTATGGAACATCGTTGTCTCGTGGATCCCGGGCGTACACGAAGTACCAAGGGCAACCGCGATTGTCTAACACGGTTTGGACGATCAGGTCCCTCCGACGATGCCACGGGAATCCTCGAGTAGTACCGGGCGCAAGATCAGTGAGGGTGGGTGGCGGCGTCACAAACTCATTCGGCGGGCTTGTAAGATACGTGAAAAAGTCCCGCATTGGTGTGGAGTACTGAGGAAGGACCGTCTCATTGTAAACCCCCATCATGATATAGATCTTCTTGTCAGGTAGCAGAGTTTCGGGATTCCTGTACGTCGCCTGCGCTGTGTGCTCGATGATGCCATAGCGCTGCGTCAGCGCCGTGCTGAACGTGATACCATTACACATGGATAATTCGGGGACGGGAGAATGAGTTCTGGGCACGGACGAGGGTGTGGTTCCACTGGTAGAGGCACTCGGCTGTGGCTGCTGATGAGGTGGCAAGGGGCGAGAAGGCATGATGACCGGCAGTGCACGAGGGGAGCGAGAGTGACGTCGAGGTGAGCGAGACCGAGGTCGTGGTGAGCGCGACCGACGTCGAGGTGAGCGAGACCGAGGAGCAGATCGAGAGCGACGACGAGGAGATCGAGAGCGACGACGAGGAGATTGAGAGCGACGACGAGGAGATCGAGAGCGACGTTGAGGAGATCGAGTACGCGAACGACGGGATGTAGAAGGCTGAGGACTGGGATGAATGTGTGTGTTCTGCATCGTCATTGTGACGTCGTCGTCGTCGTACCAGGAATCCATCATCTCCTCGTCCTCAGTCACTGCGTTTAAGTCGAGTACTTCGCAGATGTCAAACTCGTTACGCACAGGATCATACCTGCGCTGCGAAACGGCAGAGTTGGCCCATGCGTCGCGCCAGTTCTTGCGCCCGACAAACGTTCTGATCCAGGCGCCACTGCTGTCCTCTGACCATTTGAACACCCGGCAACCATGCGATTTATTCGGGAGCTCGAGCGCAGCATGTAGCCTCTCCTTTGCTTGCACTCGAGCCTTTTCAGCAGGGCTCATCTTGGCAAGTTTTGCAGCTTTGCTCGCATCAATCCTGGCAAAGAACTGCTGAGGCGTTTCGCCCGGAGCCTGATCAGTGACAGAATCTCGCCCTAAGGCAGACACATGAAGGGGGCCGGGAGGGCGTGACACATTGTTGGCCGACGATGAGGCCGAAGGAGATGCACCCATGCTGCCAGTCGCCCAGGCTGAGGACAACGATTGAGCCGGAGGCGGACCCCAAGGAGACGACGAAGGGACCGCAAGAGATGACGAGGAAGCATTCGCTGGCTGCCAGTCAGACAATGACTGCAAGTCTGCAGTCGATTGAACCTCTTCAATTTCCTCACCCCATCCACCAATGGCCAAACCCGCTGCAGGACCTCGACGAGATGCATCCAACTCGATTGCGGAGGGCAGATATTTGGCAGACCACGGATGCGCAGATATTGCTGGGCGAAGCCCGAAGTACAGCCAGACCGGCAATTCGAACTGGTTGATGACCTCCGTCAAGTTTTCCAAGGTCGAGCTCAGAGGAGCTACGGTGACATCGACAATGAGTCCCAGCCTTTCAATGCGGGTGCCTGTGACGGGGCTGGTGACTTGACAGATCACAGACTCCTGCACCAAGTTTGCCTTGTCTATGGAAATTAACTTGCGCTCTAGCAATGATTCCACCCAGTGCCTAGGCAAGAGGTGGCCAGCGTACGTCAACTTTGCTACATTGATGACGAACACTCCTCGCACGATGCTCAGATAAGACCTCGCTTGTTTCCGCGAAGACCAGCTGCAATCATATCCATACACCTGTGGCCAGGGAAATGAGTTGGTCTCTACCTGGACGAGGAGAGGCGTGCGTGTTCCCAAGGGAAAACTGCGATGCATTGACGCGAGGAGTTTCCGCATGAAGGCCTCTAGGTTGCGCCACTCTGCAACGTTCTCAAGCCTCCACTTTCTGTCGGGGCCTTGAACAACTTTAAGACCAGAAAGCGGCTCCAGCAGTCCAACATACTGAGACTGCTTTGGGGTGAGCGCGGTCCAGTAGTGTAACTGGTTGGCGTGTCTCGTAAATAGCCACGGCCAAGGGAGGAGGAGGCGACCAACGTTTTTTGGCAGATTATTTGGCGCAGTGCTCGGCAGAGTGGTCGCATTGGGAGATACGTAGAGGCCGGGGTAACGGGGGATGTCCTTGTCAGAAGCCCACATAACCGTGGGTTTATCGAGAGTCTGTGGTAGACTGGCCATTGCAAAGCTGCGGAAGCGTTATGTGTCATGCAAGACGCAGCTAGGGTGGACTACTCACGACATGTTCAAGCACGATTCGTGAGTAGAGCTTCGAGTTATTGCGGCGCAGGAGGTGAGGAGAACTTGGCAACCATGAGCAACGAGCGAGAGCGAAGCAAGATACTGTACTTACCAACTACGTGTTGCCCAGAGACAGAGCCCAACAGAAGGTGGGACGGTGGTCTTCTCCAATTGAGGCGTAATGGACGCGGTCAATCCGAGTCCAAGCAGCGAGGCTGCAGTCTAAACGACCGATAGCGATGCGTGACCTACGCCAGCAGCTGCGCCGCTAGCGAGACGTCCAGGTATCGGGGAGGAGACAATGGAGGAGGCTACGCCGGCAGCAACGCTGCTAGCGAGAAGGAGGTGCTGGTGGTGGGCGAAGAGGAGCCTGAGTCTACGCCGGCAGCAACGCTGCTAGCGAGAAGGAGGTGGTGGTGGTGGTCGAAGCGGTGGAGGAGTCTACGCCAGCAGCAACACTGCTAGCGAGAATGAGGTGGTGGTGGTGGAGGAGGAGGTGGAGGTGGAGGGGTCTACGCCGGCAGCAACGCTGCTAGCGAGAAGTAGGAGGAGGAGGTGGAGGAGGAGGTGGAGGAGGAGGTGGTGGTGGTGGTTGCGGTGGTTGTGGTGGTGGTTGCGATGGTGGTGGTGGTTGAGGTGGTGGTGGTCTAAGCGGAGGAGGAGGTGGAGGTGGTCGAGGCTGAGGAGGAGGTGGTGGTGGTCGAAGCGGAGGAGGAGGTGGTGGTGGTCGAAGCGGAGGAGGAGGAGGAGGAGGTGGTGGTGGTGGTCGCGGTGGTGAGGTTGTCGGGGCTGGCGATGGCGGAGGTCGAGGTGGCGGTGACACGAAGAGTGAGTGGTTTGAGCGCTTGTGCGGTGTCACACGGTTGGGCACTCTGAGGTCTTACCTTTGCGTCTAACGTGACTGGCAAGTCAGAGTCAACCCCCGACAACCACACTACCGCGACGACCACCATCGTGACGACGACGACGACCACCACCACCACCACCACTACCTCCTCCTCCACCACCTCGACCACCACCACCTCAACCACCACCACCACCACCACCACCACCACCACCACGACAACCACCTAGACCACCACCACAACCACCACCACCTCCTCCTCCTCCTCCTCCTCCGCTTCAACCACCACCACCTCAACCACCACCACCTCCTCCTCAGCCTCGACCACCTCCTCCTCCTCCTCCGCTTCGACCACCACCACCTCAACCACCACCACCACCACCACCACCACCACCTCCTCCTCAACCACCACCGCAACCACCGCAACCACCACCACCACCTCCTCCTCCACCTCCTCCTCCTCCTACTTCTCGCTAGCAGCGTTGCTGCCGGTGTAGACCCCTCCACCACCTCCTCCACCTCCACCACCTCATTCTCGCTAGCAGCGTTGCTGCCGGCGTAGACTCCTCCACCGCTTCGACCACCACCACCTCAACCACCACCACCACCACCTCATTCTCGCTAGCAGTGTTGCTGCCGGCATAGCCTCCTCCAGCGCTTCGACCACCACCACCTCAACCACCACCACCGCAACCACCACTTCCTTCTCGCTAGCAGCGTTGCTGCCGGCGTAGCCTCCTCCATCGTCTCCTCCCCTATACCTGGACGTCTCGCTAGCGGCGCAGCTGCTGGCGTAGATCACGCATCGCTATCGGTGGTCTTGACTGTCGCCAAGGGGTCATTAGCGTGCTCGCGACTATCTCATTGTCGCCACTGCTTCTCGCAGTCTTATATTATCACCGTGCAAGTGACACGCTCTCGGGCTGATGCGCACGCTGGTGTTACTGCTGTGGATATATTTTGTCATGTCTTTTACCTGCTCTGCGTGTGGAGACAAAAACTTTAAGGATATGCGCGCGTTAACCTGGCACAAAAAGCAATGCAAAGCTGCTATCCAGTCGCTTGAGAGAACGTATCAAAACTTCAAGAAGGCTGGCAGGGAGGATCGCAAAACAAACAAACTCCTAGTGTCTGCGAAAATTCGACGGAAGACTGAGGGAGAGGCTGTAGAGGGTGAAAGGGGACACTTGCGACAGACTTTGAACGAGGTATGTGATTACAATGACACCATGCTAGGCATCGTACTAACAAAACTGTAGACTTTCGATATTTTCGAGGACGTGTATATTCAACCCGAGGCAGGCTCTTCTCGCGTCCTGCCAGAACAGCCCGAGGCCGGTCCTTCAAGCACGACGCCAGATCAGCACGAGGCCGGTCCTTCAAGTATACAATGCGAACAACAACCGCCGGCTATATTCAGCGCGTCGGGACGTAGACGCAAGATGCCCAGGGCTTACCTCGACTTTGTCCCCACCGTAGACAAACGTGTCAGGGCTGTGGCAGATATTGCTTCGCTAGTGCAACAACCGCAGGCAGCAGCGCTGCCAGTTCAACAAGCTGCAGGTCTTGTTATTGATCCTGCTCCGGCCAGTGCTGCTGAGCCTTCATCCTTCCCGAATCATCCTCCTCCCGTTCACACTACCGCCACAAACGCCTTTGGACTGTATCGTGAATACACTGGCACAGTACCGCGCCATGATCCCGACACTCTGGTGACTTCTGATATGCTGGTAGATTCCCCTTGCATCGCAAAAACAGCCAAGACGACAAGTAGCAATCCGCTCTGTGTTTTCGGCAGAAAGGTCGCTGATATGGCCAGCCAGTGGTTCGCCCCGTTCTCGAACGTGTCGATTTATCGCTATATTCGCTGGTTCTACAGTGGTTCCAATGTCAAGTCTGCGGGAGAAGGAAATCGCTTGGCAAGTGCACCACACCATGTAGTTGTTTTATATATATATACTAGTATAATAGCAATGTATATGAGGAAAGCATACTAGCTACTAGTACTGGCTGTATTATAAAAAGGCTGCTAGGAACTCCTCGCAGGCATACTGACCATTTCTGGATGCTTTTACCTGCGGCCACTCGATCAAAAGAGGTAGGTTGCCATCAATTTGGGCGGCAATGTTATTTGCGCTTGAAATAGCTTCCACATCGCAAATCTGACGCAAGAGATGGCTGAAATAGGTATGTAGCAATAGCCAATTGCTGCTCATCGCTTGCGAAAGCGGGGCGTCGGGATGAGTGGTTGGAGACGGCGCTGTTGGACGGAGCGCCCTACCGAATGCGTCTGCCCGTAGCGCTCACGCGCACTGATGTCGGGCTCAATCTCAACATCAGCGCTACTTGCCTCTCTTCTGTCTTCCGCCACTGTCGAGGCTGGTCCCGCCCTTCTTTGCTCTCTCCGCCTGGTGTGTTAGATGTCGACAACAAAGAAGACTCGTGGACGCAAAAGCTGGGTGCCTCCGGGCAAAACCAAATGGCTCGAATCTTTCAAAACCGACTGGGAGAGTGCCACGCAAAACGGGAAAGCGACGCAATTCTACGACACGCTCACCACCCGGTGGATTCTTCGATTTGGCTACAATTTAGCCTTGTCGAGTGACGTCGAGGGCGAGCACGAGGAGCTTGATGGTCCAGAAGCGGTCGCTGAGGAGAAAGTGCCCGGTACTGCAGGCCTTTAACCGGAGGAGGCGAAAAACAAGGTCGAATATTACACGACCTTGCGAGGGGTGCGTACCAAAGCCAAACACCTTACTATACTGACATCTGTGCGCAGAAATTAATGCTGTGGTTTCACCACCACTATCGAAGGCTAACAGACGCTTCCATGAAAGACGAGGCGAAGCGTCTTTTCCAGCATGTTGCAAAGACTAATACGGACCATGTGCGGCGCGTTGCTCCCTTCCAGTACTACCAGACACTCTACTACGAGTCGCGGATGTTGGAAACTTTTAACGAGCGCTGGAACGCAGCCTGTCGCGAAGCAGCCGAGCGTGGAGCACTGAAGCCCCACCAGCTCACCATTCGGCAGCAGGTTGTGAAAGAATTTTGGGACAAAGAATCCCCCGAGGAGAGGCAACGCGTCCATGATCAGGCAGAAGCTGACTTTCAGCAACGCCTCGCCGCAGCCAACCGGGACCAAGCAGCACCGATCACATTAGAAGAATATGACCAGTATGTAGACCTGTTCTGTTGCCGCTCTCATCTAATTACTTCGTTGCTCAGATCCCTCACGAACGTGGCGCCGTTTTTGAAGGCTATCACAGAGGGATTGGCTGAGCGAACAGGCATGGTGATTTCGATTTTGCTGGCAGGCCCGATTCCTTCAGACCAGGGGCGAATTGGCATGCGAAGGTGTGCGGTATTGTCTGCCCGAACGTTGCTTGAGCTCACATTTACAGCTTTCATCACGGCGTCACCAATGGCTTCAATCCTCTCAACTGGCCGCAGTACGATCGGGCTTCATTCGACGTTGTGGAAGCGTCCATGATCAAGTTTGCAGCGGCAGCATTTTCTGCAGAGGAACGCAGTCGTCGTGCGTTGAGCCCCTCAGATTCGTCCAGGCAGGGCAGCCCCTCGGGCCCGTCCAGGCAGCCGAGCCCTGCCGCCGCGGAAGCGCCTACAGCTGGTTCAGATCCAGCTGGAGATCTTGAACAGCCAGAGCCCGAGATGTCCCAGCCGCCCACCCCTACATCCTCGTCGCATCCAGCAACACCTCCTTCGCACTCTACACCGTCAGCTACACAGGCCTCCGCATCATCAAGGCTCGGAACGCCAGCAGAACCGGTCCAGTTTTTGTCACCGGCGACGCCAGCACAGCAATTACCGTCCCGGCCGTCTGCCACGCCAGCAGAGCTCACTCTCCCATCTTGGTCTGTGACGCCACAGCCTCCCCCGCCATCACAGCCTGTACCTGCGGCTGTGTCGGCAGTACCGGTTGCATCTACGTCGCCACCAGTACCTGCTCCGATAGCCACGCAGGTGTCCTCTAGTGGCGCTCCCTCTCAGCCTGAGCCCACTGTCCCTCAAGGCTCGCGTGGTCGTCTGTACACACACGCGCACCGCTCAGCCGCGTCGGCGTCGTCTTATCTCACCCTGACACAGCAGCTTTGCCCGCCGGTGTTGCTCAAGGCATTTGAGCCGCTCACAAGTGCAGATTATTGTTTGGAATGGGGAGAATGTGTGGCCGCATTCGTCAAGCAGCAGGTGGCTTCGTGCTTTGCCGACCCAAATGGCAATATCATACCGCACGACGCGCGACCCGACGTGTACAAGACGTGGTTCAAGAAAGGCCGGCCAGTTCATGGACCGGAGCTCCCTTCGCACCGCGAATTCCTCGACGAGCTGATTGGTTGGTGGTGGGCCGTTCAGCCGGACGTTCGGGGAGATGATGGCCGTGCGCGACCTGAAGAATCGGACCCCTCCGACTGGTGCGAGATTATCAAGCCAGGTCGGAATGGTGTCTTCCTCTTTCTGGCTGGGCTTATGTGGGTCGGTCGTGCCATATTCGAGCACGGCGAGGATTCCCTTCGCGCCGATTGGTCAGTTCTTGTCCAGGATATCACGTGGGTTCTGCTGCACGACATCAACTACACCGACGCCTCTGTCTCGCGCAAGCGCACCGCTTCCAAGCCTGACAAAGGCTCGCGAAAGCGAGCACGATGATAATCGCTGTTGTCCGGCGCTGCCCCAACTCAAGTATCAGATACACTATATCCTTTTATTTTCCTCAGTGTTCCACTGATTAACTCGCCTGTCACATAGTTGATGTTCAATCCTTTGACCGTAGTATTCACCTGTGTATAATTCTCTAGTGTACCTGCTTTGCTTAGTTGGCCCTTGTTAATGCATCCGTCGCTTACGCTCCGTTTTGTAGCGCCAACAGTCTGAACCGATCCGAATCTAAATGGCTCGGGCAAGCCTCGGCGCTTGGAACTCCGATCAAAATCAGCAATGTCCGCTACGCAATGTCTACCGTCTTGCTTATTGACCGTTCCCACTGTCTGACATGTCACCTCACCTTCCTCTCTGCTACCTCGCCCTCGACTCGCACCATTGTCTCACCACCTCCCCACCGTATGTCGCGCAATGCAAGCTCTCAAAAAGATTGAAGAGGAGTCGGACTCGTCCTCGTCAGACGAGGAGGACAGCAGCTGTGTGGTAGTATCTGACTCGGAGGATGATTATCCGACGAGCTTTTGCCTTGACGTGGCAGAGGATGGTACACTATTTCTTCCCGGTACGTGTGCTGTGTTCTGTCTGTGCAGATAGCTAATGTAAACTCAGCGTCTCCTCCTCGTTCTTTGTCGCATCCTCATGTGGTGTCACCCGCCACACCTCAGTTTACACCGCCGCGTCCACATGTGGTGCCACCCGTCACGCCCCAGCCCACACCGCCGCGAACACATCATCGCACTTCAAACTCGAGAGTTCCAAGACGCGTCATCACTCCTACTGCCACCTTGTCCAGTACATCGTCTGCACGACGCAATTTGTGGGTTTTGGTTGGTGTTCAAACGGCGCAGCTGCGTTTGGTAGGCATGCAAACGAGTGACGCATATACGTCGGTTTCATCACTGACCCCTTTGGTAAATTCCATGGATCGACTGAGCACCAACTCGCTGGCTCTAAGCTACGAGGAGATGGGCAGTCCCAGCCGTTGGATGCGACCGCAGCGCAGCAGTTTGAGCGATTCTATATCAAGTGAGACCTCAGAGCAGCCATCAGACCAGCAACGGAGTGAACCCGCGTTGTCGTTGCGACGGAGCTCTCATGCTCCCTTTGCGCGTACGCCTCAGCGTCGCACGCAGGGAACGCGATCAGCGCATTCCATTGATGCCACGCCACTTCGGCAAGAGGGGCCTAGTAGCCAAAGTCCGAGGACGGTTGCCAGCTCCGGGCGTTCATCAAGTAGCGACGATCAAGAAGCCATCGGGGATTTACAAGAGTTCGCCGAGAGTACCCGTGCCCCAGCATATATATACCCCTTCGCTGAGTCTCCCCGTCGCCCATCTTCCTTTCTCTTCCCCTCACTTCATACTCCCTGTCCTGCCCCCAGCTCCTCTTCCGTCCTCCACCCCTCCGATGCAGGGCCGTCTACTGTAAGCCCCAAGGGCAGTAGAGTCGATGGTGTGTCTACTTCCCAGCTGAATGATACTCGCTAACGTTTGTGGTTGCAGGGAACGCATGGCGGTCGCTTCTCCTCCCCTCACCCAGCATTCCGCTCGCGTCGTCGGAGCACAGTGGCTATCAGTACTTTGTGATCGCGTGGGGTTGGCAACCAGGGCTGTATGAGAGTTGGTACGTGCATCGTTGTTGAGTCTTGTCGCTGCTCATTGTGGACTAGGCAGGAAGCTCGTGAGCATTGCTCCTCGTGTCCGTTGGCTATCTATCAAGGCTTCGAGGATCCTTACGTTGCACGTGTCATGTGGGAGGAGGTTGTGTCAGAGGGCGGTCACTGTCGTGTAGAGCGTGGCAGACCTTATCCTGATCGCCGTGTCGCTGAGGACGTTGTGCCGCTGCGGCCGGCGGCTTACTGGTATCTTCAGAGTGATGTTTGTCCTTCTCGTGGGTACACTGTTGTTTTCCGTGGTCTTTTTCCGGGGGTGTATTCGCTGTGGTACGTCGCTTTGGCTTTGGTGCTTTGAAGTAGAGCTTATCTTGCTACAGGTTGTTTGCTGGCCCCAGTGTTGTTGGCATTACAGGTGCTCTGTGGAGGGGGTATCTGATGTATCAGTCAGCGATGCAAGCGTGGCTTGCTGCTGAACGCGATGGGATCGTCCAGTGGCTGACCCTTGTGACCGTTCCAGATAGTCGCACTCTGTTGTTCTGAATCGTCGTTGTTGCTTTTTTGTTGTCGTCGCTATCGCCCTGTACCTGTTTTTTTGTTGAATGAGAAATGTTGTTCGCTTGATTTTATGTCAGTTTAAGTGGCTAACCCTAACCTGAAAACACCCAAATAAGGTAATGGTATTGCTCAAAAAGGAAGTCGGGGTATGTTCAGAGTACCGCGGCTGTACTGTGATAATGCATATCTCTATAAACCGAGCTAACAACAATGCGCTATGGTTTTCAGCTGACATTCTATGCTAGGTGTCTGTTTAGACGCAGATCTCTTAGTTTAATGCACTGTAACTCAACCGGGAGTCAGAGTGTCGTGCGAAAGTTTTGCCTTTGCCTGAGTTATCTGCGACCAATGTCGAGCATTGGGAACAGGGCAGTACTACCGAATTTGAGACTCATTCGATGCAATCTACAGTGTTTGTGGATACCATAATATCGCACACTGTAGTCAGACGACCATGTACAATGGATGTTCGTGAACATTCACATTTCAGCTATCATTCTGTATGCGAGGTCGCACGGATGAGAAACAAGTGGGATTAAAAATACGTTACCATACTGTGAGCCACAATAGCTTCCTCATTTGTCCTTACAAGATAACCTGCAAGCTGCAGGCTTGTATGGGATTGGCATGAGTGCTGAAGAGCACAGAAGTACATCACGCTCGCCGAATGAGACAAGCGCGCTTAACCTTGCACTTCATCTTCAACCTCCATCACGTAGCGTACCTCCCTCGGCGTGCTCCCAATATTCTTCGGCTCCCCGTCTTCATGGTATGTTCATTCCTTTTTCTACGCCCCTTTGACCCTTCCCTATCCCTTCTTTCAAACGCGTCAAAACGCTGCTGTCGACACTGGATCTAACGAGGTACTATGAAGACGCGCTGTTTGACGCGTTTGACGCGTTTTTTGTCCTCTTATACATGCTACTCTACCTGCGCTGTGTTTTTCTGCACCTCTCACCCTCCTCTTGTACTGCTACCGTGTAACTGACACGTAATTTGACCTCTACAGTCGTGCAGCCTACGGTCGCTATGAGGCAGGTGAGTGGTTCCGAAGATTACGTGGCAGTGTTCGAAAACTGAAACTTGCTTCCAGACTCGCTCTGGGGTTGTTTTTTTGCCTTACGAAGTCCACTCACAGGAAGATGCTATCAAGATTGGCCGCTCTATTGAAGCATGGGTACGTGACGCAGTGAGAGCGGAGATTCAGAGAGAGGAGCAGCGTGAGGACGACGCGGAGGACTGGCCTCTGATATATTCTCCATTCTGTTCGCCGCTGCCGTCCCCTACGCCATCGCCATCACCTTCAAGATCCTCGACGCCTGCACCCACACCCCGCCTTTGCCACCGCCCCCTATACATGATCAACAGTCCGCTGCGACGACCTCCCCCGTTACATCGCCGCCTCAGAGTCTACCACGCACCCGCAAGCAGGTGGGGCACACTAAGCGACGTGCAAATAAGCGTAAGGAGCAGGAGAAGAATCCCTCTCGTCCAAAGATACGGTCTAGCCAGTCAAAACAGTATCAGAACACGTACGTGTTCAAGACACAGTTCAACATACGCGCGTTGCCCTTTACTAGAGCGGGATTTATTGGGAAGCGATTTGAGGTGACCGCAGAGCACTATACACTGCAAGACTACATAGACGAAGGCTTCGGAGTCGTCAAGTGGGATGGGAGGTAAGAAAGCCAACTGATACGTGTCGCGTAGCTGATTCAACCGCAGAAACACACTGGGGCTCGTGGACACGGAAGATCTCCTGTTTGGAGTATTGGTCGGTCCACCCGCTGGTGACAAGACTTGGCCATCGGTGGTCATGGAGGTTGAACGCTGCATGGCCCGAGCGAAACACTATCTCCGTTTCAAGAAGAAGCAGGACCGCCAGGGACGTTTCATGACTATCGCTGCAGGATTATCATACGGTGGCGGTCAAATGGTTTGTCATATTTTCTGTCTGCAAAACGTTCTACTGACATTGAGTGCAGCAGCCAGGCGTCCTCTGTCATTCAAAACACAACAACAAAGTCATCCGGGAGCTCATGGAGAACCCGCCGTAACGCGCGTTCTCGGGTATGGAAATAGTGCGTGTAATTTTTGTTGTTCATCTGCGCTTCAGCTTACATTGTACTAGGTGTGTTTGCATTCTACTTCCCAAAGATATACGAGGAGTACGCAGAAAATATGGATGCGCTGTTAGAGCATCACACTACCCTCACGCGGCCAATCCTAACACCGTGTTCGCAGCCGCGTCGTTCAACTTTGGTCCACGTGCAATCACGTACAACATACGACTCTGGGAACAAGGCCAACGGGCTTTGCCCAATATTCTGCACTGGCAATTTGATCCTTGCAAGGGCGGGCATCTGGTCATGCCCAATAAAGGTGTAATGAGTTTCCCCCTGGATGCCTTGCTTTGATTCCCTCTGCAACACTGAAACATGGCAACGTTTCCATTCAGCCTGGCAGCAAAGGCAGTCCTTCACGCAGTACGCTGCAGGTGGTCTTTTCCGCTGGGTTGCGTACGGTTTCCAGCCGTGGAAATCACTGGTTGCAAATCCGGAGAAGCACACGCGTGAACTGGAGCGGCGAGATACTCGCTGTGACAAGGCCTTGAATCAGTTCTCAAAGGTTCATGAATTGCACGAGGACCGCCAGCGATTTTTTGTTTAGTGTACACCTTGCTGTAATTCCCTACTGCCTTAGGCCGTTTTGTGAAATAAACGCATGTGACTCCGTTGACTGAAATAAACACACGTGACTCTGTTGACTGAAAACGCGCGTGGCTAGTTACCTTGTATCGGTAGCGCTTATCGTCGCTCTCTTCCACCATTTTGCCCACCATGCCCAAGAGGAAGAAGACACAACCTGTCGAGCTCTACGACCACACATTGGAGAGGAACAGAGCTACCGCCTCCACGGTTGAGATCGACGTAGCCAATCGACGCATCAAGCTGAACAAGAGGGTCCTGAAGCCCAAGGTCGACAGTCTCCCTCCTGACTCACCCGCTTCTACTTATCCTTCACCAGAAGCTGAAACGCAACAAATCACTGAAGACGATGTTGGAGTTGTTGTCTTTGCCACATCACGTGCGAAGAGATACGCCAACTCAGTAAGTAGCTTTCGTGAGTAGCAGGCATTTTGGCTGATGAATACTGTAGGACTCACCACTCCTGACATGGCTGCAATATTGGTCCTCGTATCTACGCGAGTTACTTCGCAGGAAAGGTCGCGGGACTGTAGAAGACTCTTCCTGCTGCCCGATGTGCCACAGGACACGTGCAGTCATGCGATGTAGGGAATGTTTTGGCGGTACCCTCTTATGCGGTTGTTGCTGTGTTGAGAACCACAGGCAGCATCCTCTGCATAGAATAGAGGTATGCTTACGATTACTCGCTATACGGTTTACCGCTGACGTGGCTCCAGGAGTGGACCGGCGATTTCTTCAAGAAGACGTCCCTTCGCAAACTTGGTCTAGTTATGCACCTAGGTGCTCATAACACGCAGTTGCCGTGTGTAAAGCCAAGCATCAAAACCCTGGTTGTCCTACACACTGACGGCCTTCATAGTGTTGCCGTCAACTTCTGCGGATGTCGTCACAATCTAGCTGGGTACCAGCAACTCCTTCGAGCCTCCTGGTATCCCGCCACTCCATTGAATCCCGAGACATGCGTAACAATCGAGCTCCTCGAGCTCTTCCATCTGCTGAATTTGCAGGGCAACACGACTATTTACGACTTTGTCAAGGTTATGGAGATGACGACAGATGGGTGGCTGTTGGAGAGAATTCCCGTACGTTGTCTGCTTTGCCTTGTAACATCCTCGCAGATCCTCACAAGCTTCCAGGATCGACAGCAGTCGTTCACGACCGTAGTTCAAGAGTGGCGGCATCTCTGCATGCTTATGCGAGCAGGCCAAGGCCATGAGCCGGATGACATTCCGACGACGAAGCCTGGCAAGCTTGCAGTGCAGTGCCGTGCATGCCCCCACCCCGGTTATAATCTGCCCGACAACTTCAGAGACATCCCGAAGGGTCACAGCTATCTCTACTGGCAGACAGTTGCTGTGGACTGTAATTTCCGTCTCAAGAACCGCTACCGGCACAGCAATAACTTGGATGTGACTCTCTCGCATGGATGGGCATATTTTGTAGAGCAAAAGGGGTATCTCGAATACGTCAAGAGGCATGCCAATCAGCAAGAGGTACGTGTATCTGTTTGATATGGCCGACGCATACTCACGCTGCCTCCGATGGACTAGATGAGTACCTGCGCAGGATTTCAGGCGATGCTGCAGGCAAACTTGAAGAAGGCAAAGGGGCTAAACGCAATGGGTGTTGTCGGGGTGGCCTGTAGCCGCCATGAACTCTGGAGGCCAAACGGGATGGAGGATTTGCAACGGGGGGAGAGGTGCGTCGAGCCGCGATTACCTGCTGAGTGAAACTGACAGTCACACAGACAGTGCAACGTAGACTACGTTCTTGTTGCAGCGCTGCTTGGAGTCACGCTCCGTCTCCTCATCACGTACGACATCGCCTGCCAATACTTCAAACTCTTCTGGACGAGGATGCTTGGTCTACCGGCAGGAATGCGACTCGCTATCCCTAGCATCAAGCAAGTTGTCACCAAAGTCCCCAAAGGGCATCTCCGTGCCCACGAAGATGCCTGTCAGGGACCGTTCTTGTTGAATTATACGAACGGCGCCACCGAGACAGACGGAGAAGGCATCGAGCGTCTTTGGTCATGGCTCAACAAGGCTGCACACAGCGCAAAAGAAATGATGCAGGCATCGCGCACGAATTGCTGGGACAACTTTGCGGTTATACAAACTGGAGGAAGACACTTGGGTTGTGCGATATTCTTGCCCGTCGCTTGCTCGACGCTATCAAGCTGGCGAAAACACAGCGTGCGGAATTTCAAGCGTTCGACGCTCGTGTCCGAGAACATGCACCGGAAGAAGTTGACGGCTGGGAAGCCATGCTTGAAGATTGGCAGAACGACCACACGCAACCGTGCCCGTATGTCTCAACGCAGCCAAGAGTAAC